>JALDNG010002152.1:0-42811 GCA_024349245.1 Neodontobutis hainanensis | reverse complement strand
TTTATCAATGTTAAAAACAAAAGTAGACCCAAAAAGTGAGTTTTTATTTTGTTGAGTATATTTCAAAACTTACCTGAATGGTTTTTAACTCTAAATAAATTCAAATTTCAATGTATCTTTTTCAAAGATGTATTATTTTCGTCTTAATTATTACGTTAATAATTTTATTCTCGACAAAATTCTTCACAATAATGAAATAGATAGATATACTGATGGAATTTTACACTTTAAAACAGCTCAAATTAATATTTTCGAGTAATTACTTAATAATCTGATAGAGGAAAAAATTTAATTTATTTTTCAAATATACTTTATCGATTGATAATAAAAACTTGTGAGAATAAAGTTATTCAAGGTCAAAGTTGTTATTGATTGCCATACTAGATTTCCTAATTTAGTCATGCGCGATTTTTATGTCGAGTAAATTTGAATTTTCTCGGTTTCTCCAAATGGTGTCAGGTTTAACGTGGCCAGCAACAGACTGTTTTAGAATACTGTCAAGACACATTTCTAACTTTTAGGCAGACGGTGATTAATTTAATACTTCGTCAATATTTTGTAAGTTTTTTAGTTATTATAGACAGTTTAATGAATTCGATATTTATCTTAATATTTTTAAAATTAAAAATATAAAAATCATTTAAGAAATACAGTTTTATAGCGATTTTAACGACCAATATTATAAAACTGGGAAATCATTAAAATATTTTATATATATTCATTTTATTTTATGATGGGACGTTGTAGAAATAAGTTTTATTCATGATGAAATACGACGATATAACTGTTTAAGGAATAAATTTATGTACAATAAGATAACTAAAAGTATTTTGCTTTTGTATCGACAGTAAATGTATCAAGCATCTCAAACAAAAGGTGGTATATAATTTATCATGAGTTAATAAAATATAAAAAAATTTTAAAAGGCATTAAATTTGAACATAAAGGATTTAATGCTACGGGGATTACTCAACTTCCATGAACGCGTTTATACAATCCAATTTACGCGCTTGCGCGAAACTGGTTTTTTCACTTTATCTATACGCCCATAAATCATTGAATAGTTAAAAGTGATATTTTAGTGAGCACAGTTTAACTTCGCTAGGTTTAAAGTTGGATGCCACGTAGAAAGATTAGCGGCTTTAATCGTAATCTTGATATCAAATTCTTGACCGCACGCCGAATATTTGATGATTCATAAACTAATTGTTCTTGTGTTTTTCAAGCTTTATAGTCAACAAATTATTAAAACGCACAAATTGTTAAGTGGAAAGGCATTTTCTTGTTTATCGTACTCCAATGACACCTCATATATCGGATGTTCATGTAATTACTCGAAATATTAACAAAGCTGAATTTAGAAAATCAAAGGGTGAACTACTGCTAATCGAAACTGAAGATGATATAAATAATTTGAAGACAAAATCACTGGGTGGGCCCTTTATTTTAGCTATTTATTCAACTATTCTCAACAAGTAATCAATCTGAAGTGTTAGAAATTTTCTTACAACACCTTTCAAAGTACATGTAACCGGAATATTGGTTCTTTACTCAGAATTAAGCAGGCCGAATGGTTTTCTTTAAATTAATAAAGAACAATCATTTGAAGATAAGAGTCTCAATCAGCCATTCGGTAATTATCCATGACCAGTCTATCATAATTTATCTTGTCTTTAATCGTGTATCGATCGCTTAATCAGCCTGACTAGTTATTTTTTTATACCGTACAATGTTTCGAGCAAAATATCACTTTTATTTCAAAAAGAAGTCAGCATTTTAATATGAATCTGTCTTTTTGTGATTTTTCACACAATATTATTACCAATAAAAAAATTATTGAGAAACAAGTTATTTCAATACATATGCACTTAAATCGATATTTCTTTTTTTTAATTTTTAACATCGTGTGACATCATTTTATCCATTAGTATATGGTATTTTTATGTACAGATGATTAAAATTAAATTTGTAAAACGAATCAATGTCTCGAAAAATATTTTATGTGTTTTTAATTTTCAAATTTTCGTTATTTTTATTTTTCCTCAGCTAATCTTTCAACATTTCTTTGTTAAAATTATAAAAGAAAAGGAACTTTGAAATATTCTTCCTATTGATTATAATTTTGCGTTTATCACATTTTAAGTGTGATTTTTCTGATTTTGTTCAGCATAAACATGATAAATACTAATAAAAGGATCTTTTCCGTCATAGATTTTAGCTCATTTTTTTATTGTTTATGTTACTAAACCAAAAATTTACCTCTTTTTTGATCGTATTCATATCGCTTTTTATTATCTTATGTGTCGTGCTTGATTGATTGATATTTTATTTTTTGTGACTTTGATCGTTAAGTGTGTCACTGTTATATAACTTGAGTGTGCGCGATAGATTAGGTTAACTTTCAATAAAGTTTTTTTGAAAATTACATGACTTTGATTTTATTTCAATATATTTTTCGATTTTTACAAAATAAAAAGGATATAGTTGGGTTTTAATCATGTGTATTTGATAAATCTCAACGAATACATTTAGTTTTCATTATCTGTTATTAAGTTAAAATAGCTTCATCACATTGTCAGAAAAATTTCCTGCCAAATGCATAAGTTCCTTTTTGATTTCTAAAATCATAATTAAAAATGCCACAATAACATGAAATTATTGTCTTTTGTATCAAAAGTTCAAAGGTTGAAACTCTGAGAGTTATTACCATCCTGATTTACTTTGATTTCTCATAAATTTTTGAGTTATTTCAATTCGGTGATTTAATGAAATGGATAAGTTTTCTTTCAACGATCAATTGATGTAGATGTAGTTCTTCTGAGAATTTCACTTTTTTTCTTCTATGTTTTAGACCTTATTTTGATAAATTTTGAAATTACTCTTTACTCTGAGTTATGATTTTCAAAAATATTAAAAATAAAAAAAATCTAAATTTTATTTACGTCTTACATTATTTTCTTTCCTAAGCTAAGTTTCGAAATCTGATTTTTGTGAACTACACTCATTTTGTTCAATCATTTCAGCCCGTTGAAAATTTATGAAAGTTTAAACTATTTTTAACACAGTTGTCGCGTATACTGATAATATTTTTATTTTCATGAATTCAACGAGAATGCGATTGTGCATAACCCATGTTACCTTTTAAAAATAAGATTAATAATTCTTTTCGATTATATTTTAAAAGATAGAATACGACATAATTTTTCTTGCTCATCAACCTCTCTGTTATCATTCTCATACCATGAACATTAAACTATTGAAATTATCTAATGAAAAATCTTATCGTCGCTTTTAAACTTTACTGTTAAAATTTTATCACAGAAAAAAATCCAGCCAAAAGATCATTTATTTATTTCCACATTTTTGACATATGTATACCCTCAATTGATTCTTTCATTTTTACGTATCCGCTTGTCTTATTTTACAAAAAACTGTGTCATGGGATTTCAAACGGCGAGTCATATCAGTATTTATGACCATTGAATTAGTAAAAGATTTCTTTTATCATTGTTTTGCATGTCGAGAATTTTTCTGTTTCTACCTCCATATAAGACCTTTAATTTATTTTTTAAGATATCAGACCATTTTATAATTTTATTCACGAATATTTCATTTGTCTATATTACTCAAAAATAAGCAACTTGTGCATTTCGCGAATAAATAAATTAAATTTTTTGCTCTTTTCAGAAGTCTTTTGTAGTATATATAGTATTAAGAATTTAAAACCTTGTTTTCATTAAGATAAAATATTGATTTAAACGACGTGTCTTTAATTACTTTAATAGATATATTTTTCTTCATGTTAAGCAAAAGCTCAATGTTGAATATGATAATTTATAAATTGGTTAACTAATATTTTCAAGGAAATCTCTGATAAATAATATTGTTGTTTTTCCTCTATTTTTATTCTCTACTTCTCTGCTTAAATTTTAAGTGTGAGAAAATGTTTTCTGCTTTGTTTTCGCAGTCGTATGTATTCTTAAATTACCACTTCTTAAATAAAATACTTGAAAACATGGAAATTTCTTTTTTTCATCACATAGAGTAAGTTATTCTAGTGGCAGTGAGAATACACTAGAAATCGGCTATTCTAGTGATAAAATCAGTTTTATTTGATCCATTCAAGTTTAAAGTTAATCTTCTCTTTTCTTATAAATTTCTCTTTTTTCGTTTCATTACTTATTTAAGATTATTACAAGGACTATTCTTCATATACTGAAAAAGAATGGAATCCATCTGTTTTACATTTCATAATATTAGGGTGGTGATTTTATAAATCACAAGTATGGTTTCCCTTTGGTGATGATAACGTCTCGTGATGACATTTTATTCATAGAAAAAGTCAGTATTGAATATAAAATAGTGTTTTAAGGAAAGAAACAAACCAGAAATATATCCAAAATGTGGAATTTCGATATCTTCATTCATGAATAGCTTCACCCTGACAACTCCTGAGTGTATGAGAAGAAATACATTAGGAACATTTTCTGAAAGTAAATCATAGTTATCTATACATAGATCCTGGGTTTTGCTCTCCTTTAACAGCTAAAAATATTTATGCACAGTTCAAATCTTCAAATGCTAAATCTAAGTCGTACATCGTCATTTCCACAAAGGTAAGCTTGTTTATATACTTTACGTGTAGTTGGACACCAGGTGTTTGTTCTACGAGGGATGCAATGGTGCTCAGAGTGAATTGACTTCAATAATTGTTTTCCTAACGACTATTAAGTTTATAAGTGAGAATAAAAATGTTAATTCATCACCATAATTATAAGCTCTTTACAAATGTAAGTCACAACCTTCTATTTGTTGGTTTTGATGGAGTAATACTTTATCTTATTTAGGAATCGTGGGATAATATCGGATCATCAGTGTTCGCCTATGATCTATCGAATGCTAAATTTGTAATTAAGTCAATCACATATAGAGGACTATCAAAGAGTTTTTTCCTCAATCCATATATTATTGGATTGAAATAGGCTCACTCGGATCATTTAATGATTCATACTGGATCCACAACGATCCTATTTTATCTAAAGATTCGACCTTTCTTTCAAAAGTTATTAAATTTACCAATTTAGACTGTAAGTTTATCGCATGCTCTGATTAATGGCTTTAAATCAAATAATTTGACTGCTTCTCGAGCAGATGATACGAACAACAGTCCACTTCCTCCATCATCCTTGAAAGAAATATATAAAAATGGAATCAAATGTCCCGGTGTTTATGTATCGAGTTATCAGAAGAAGTTTTCTAATAGGTATCAAAAAGTCCTAATAGGTTCTATCATGGATTATACGACGATTATCGAAATCTTAACATTCAAGAGGCCAAAAATATAACCGAAAGTGATATTGTCAAGGTTTAATTTGATTTATAACAGCGCTTATCTTTGATAGTTAAATCATTTATGGATACAACAAATAGTTTGATCGGCAATAATATGGCAATAAAACATGATGACCAAGTTATTATGAAGGAAGTAATTCTTATATGATTAATTAGGTATCTGAGCTTTCATACTGCTTTCTTTTTGCTTTCAACTGTGATAAATTCAAGGCTTTGCATCAGGAGAGCTTCCAAAAGAGATTCCTGAGTAATATATATCAATTAAACAGGTTATAGATTTTATACTCGTGAAACAGTTCCAGAAGGAACGTTCAGCTCGTATATTTTCACACTTTCCCGTTATATTGGATATCAATTAGGTTCTAAATTTCCATTGAACTCTGAGGAATGTATTTATAAAGTGAGTTTAAACAAACCATGAAGGATCCTTCTTTGCTGAGTTTTAAGACCAATGATTCATGCATTGTTAACGCTACAGTGTATATCACTGAGAGAACTTCCCAGTATTTCTCAGACCCTCAAAAATTTCAAAACTATTCGTCGTGGGCAATCAGCAAGTGATTAAAATCTCTTACATAGCTTCTTCGAACCGTCTGTTGAAATATATTTCATAAAGTCTATTCCTCAAAAGGTACCTTTACGTTTAAATGAAAAGATTTCTCTTTGTTGCTTCGGAATATTAACTTCATTTTTATGTTTGGCTGCAAGCATCTATTATATCACAAGAAACGAAAACTTCCCAAGTTTAATTGGATCCCGTTAATTACATTAAATAAATTGAAAATTTTACGATTTTAGGCTTGTTTTTACCATTTATATTACAATCGTTATCGCGCTGTGATATTATATAACCTATCACATTAATAGTCGTGTTTCACTTTTTTACTTCTCAAAGAACCAATGCAGAAGATGTATAGTTGCTCTACGTACTGAAGGTATGGTGAGCTTTTTATTGTGTATCACTCCTAAATTACCCCTCATCAGAGAAATCTGGGAATGTGTGTTCTTCAGAAATTTAAGAGCTTAAGGTTCAACACCCCTAGCTAATAAACCTTTTCCTGAGCGAGTAAATCGACACCTACTCCCTCTGAAAGAATTCACCCATATTTAACTCTTCCTGTTATTTTTCAGAAATTTGAATCATTTTTAAACCCAATGAACTTTTTTACTTATTTTGAGCATTTTTCAGTGAGTATCAATTTTAACACAAGTTCAACATCGATAATTTGATATTCTTGTTATCATTGGTGGTAGGTTTGATGGTTCTATTTTAAATTTTAAAAAATTTATTCTTTCTATATTAGTAGGAATTTAAAGTTGGCACTTTCAATTTTTTTCTTATTTTTCAGTTTTAGTTTAAGTTAATATATTTGTTTGGTGCTGTTTTTATTCCGTGGTGAATAACTAATGTCTATGGACCTCCAATCCTTCCTTATCCTTATTCTGACAATTTTTTTTATTTTTATCGAAAATATTTTTTTCAAACTATAAAGGTTGCAAAATATGTCAGTATTTATTTAAACTCGTGATTTTTATAACTTACCTAAAGTGAACATTTTTCAAATTTTAATAATATCTTTCATCTTATATTATAATTGATATTCTGTCTTTCAAAACTGTTAAAATATGAATTTAATTTGAAATTATTCAATTAACCACAGAACAGAATAAAATTATGAAAAATTGATTTGTCGATGTTCTTTTTTACCCTTAAACCCCTGAATATGCTTTAATCAACGGGATAATATAATCTTTTAATTATGTTTTCCAAAAGAACTTCTCTTTATATCTTTGATAAAAGTTCAGAGAAGTTAAATATATGAAAAAAATTTACATTGCCATGAATTCAAAGATTCCAATTTAATTCGCTTCTTATTCAAAACTTTTTATTTTCATGGATTCTTAAAGTTTTCTATCAAATTAAATTACGTGTTTTCAATGCTGGCATAAATAATTTAACTGTCTATCTTGGTAATATGTAAATTTATGGTGGAATTTGATGTATCACATTTCACAAGTTGTATCAAATTAACAAATTTGGCCTAATTCTGAATATATTTACGTTTTTTCTTGTCCCTCATCTATTTTGATGAAAATTTCCATTGAATAATTTTCAGGTATTATTTCAGTTAAAATAATTGTTGGGTTAAGAAAAAAATTTGAATTAAAATCATGCAATTCGTGTAAATCCATTATTAATTTAGTAGTTTTTAGAAATGCAAAATTTATAAAGTAGATTTGATAAAATTTACGGTTATTCTCCATTTTTTAAATTGTGTTTTGATCATTAAAAGTTGTTCTTCTATGTATTTTTAAGACAAATATGTAGATATTAATTTCAAAAAAACGATATAATTCCATGTAAACTATATTTGATAATTTTTTGAACGATTTAAGGGAAATTTTCAATTATTTAATCCCGTGATCAACAATATATTCACAAACATTAAAAATAGACGAAAATATTTTGACCGCATAAAAACGAAATTTTGGCTTTTTAAATTCAGGGTGCCTGGTTGGAAATCTTTTTGATTTAGTCAAACAAAAAGAACTAACGACGAATTACACAAGTTTTTAATATTTTATCTTTATATCAGCCTAAACATAAATATCCCTCACTCAAATATGATATTTTTATGGTTTAAATAGTTTTACCAATTTTTTCTAAAGATATACCTCTTATGTTCACCCAGTGAGCTTTAAAAAACCAAAATATACGGTTATTCGTTTTCGAAGTACATCGCCAAAATTTAGATTAACGTTTGTTCGTTGAAATTTAATACTAAAATTCGTGTGTTCACAGTTAAAATTAATTGGCTTCTAACGAGAAAAATACCATTCAAATTTATTTTTTGTGATAAGGTTTTTTTAAATAGTTTACAATAAAATGGATTTCTCGTATTTCGCCGCCCGCCATTGTTTTAGGTTTGAGTGGTTTAGAATAGAACCTCAAAAATGGAAATATAATTATCAATACCTGTTCTTTTAAGGCCTTAACATAGAAATTTAAATGGCTTTTATCGTATGTATAAATAAATACCTAGTTTTTGATTTATTCAATGTTCTTAGTTATTCGTAAAAAATATCTGTGTAATATTAAGGTTTTATTTTATAGGAGCTTCACGTGTTACAAGTGAAAATTTGTTCACGTTCATTTTCTTAACTGTTTATTATTTTCATTAAAATCACAATTATTGAAAAGTATTACAAATTTCACACAAGTATTACTTATCGTATGAATTTAATATTGTAAACTTACCAAAGAGACTAGTTTCGATTTTATTATTTAAAAATTCATAAATAATAGCTCATTAAACTTTTAAGAAAATGAGGATTTTTTTCTGAGTCTCTTAATAATTCTCTTTTGATCCTCGAACATTATAATACTGAGCTCTTCGAAAGCAACTTTTTTTAAAACAGAGAAAATTATGATAATATTAAATTCATTAAAATATTTTAATTAAGAACTCAAATGATTTTTTAAAGATTAGTTATTATTGATGTTAAATATGAGATTTAATCATTTACGACTGCGCATATCCTAAATTCATAAATTAACAATATCAAGGTTAGATAAAGTTAAATTTGTCTTTGGTAACTTGAAAAACGTACTTAAGGTATTTCATTATTGTACTGGTTTAATTTAGAATTTTTCATTTTGAATGTTACCTTTTGCTGGGAAAGTTTAATTCGTGTTTTCGTTTGAGATCGGGTTAAAAGGTAAAAATTAAAAACTTAAATAGAATAATTTATTTTTTAACTTATCATAGTGTTGGAAAAAAATAATTTGAGGCTAATATGATCAAAAAAATCTGACTACTTATTTTCCTGCTTAGCTGTCAACGGTTAAAAATTAAAATTTAATTTTGTTTTGATACCATCATTCATAGCAAATATGAATTGAATGAAAATCATGAAACATTTGTTTAGCATATAATTAAGATTCAATATTTCCATGTTTTTAGAGGGTAGTAGATTTTCTTTTCAAGATTTATTATTTATGGTTATCTTTTAGGTTGTATAATTTTCAAGAAATTTATAACAAGTTTTCGAAATTATAATCAGTTCGTTGGTGTTCTTTTAAGATTTATGATCCAAAAGTACAATTTCTTTAACATACTTTCTTTAGATAAGCAAAAATATTTTCTGAAAATTTTCTTCGATTTTTAAAATAATTCAAAAATGAATACAATTTGTTGCGTTGCTGAAAAAATGATCACTGTCAATTGAAAAATGTTAGATTTAACTGTTTTGTCTGTCGACACGTTAAAACAACATTAACGCCTGCGCATTTTATTATGATGATATCATTGATTGAATAGATGAAATATCATCTAATATAGAATTGATTATTCTGATAACCAAGAGTTATCTGAGTTATAATGTCGAATTCACTAAAAAGGCTTTAATGTACATTAAATATATAAATCGTCGGGTTAAAACTACAGCATTGCGGCTTTACTTACCTATTATCAAAGTAACAATTAAAATTGATTGAAATTGATACAAAATCGTGTCTTTCACAAATTTTGTTGATTATTTAAAATGATTGTTTTCTTTAATTATCCAAGAATATAAATTATCAAAATATGTTAAAAATAAATATTTTGGGGAAATAGTTATCTGAATTTTACTTTGATAAATTCAGTTTTGAGTACATCTATTCGAATCAGGTGGGTGAAAAAATCTCGAACACTAATATTACCCTATAACTATCAAGGATTCTCGTTAATGATACATTGACATTGTGTAACATAATTTGTCAATGAATGCATTCCTTAATTTCTCAACTTTACTGATTTTCATCTTTGAGAGTTAGTTTTCTATATTTTGAACAACGTAAATATAATAAGATGGAATTAATATTTCAATCAGTTAGGTGAATTTTAAATTCGATAATTTTTTATCATAATACTCTGTTTTTCGTGTAAGATTCTCTAATCATGCATATGTGTTTAAATAATTATTTCTCGTTAATCCTAAATTATCCAGGAAATTGACACGTGCGCATCATAACTAAACACTTCATTTTTTTAAAGTACGTTAAATGTTGACAGCTCTATGAATATTTGAAGCAACATACCTTATTCCGTTTAAAGGCTGGTTTATTGTTCTAAAGTTACTTTAAAATTAAAATTGTATGAGTTTTCATGCTGATCCTTCAAATTTTATTTGTTAACAATAGTTAATTACATCATATGAAATGCTTATGTTAATCAACTTCCAATAATTTATTCAAAATGTTCGAATGAGCTTATTTTACGGTTGTCAACTCGATTTTCGTTCCATATTCAAGTTTTATTTAAGAGAGGTATTTATGCGCATGCATATATGATGTCTGGTGTCTAAATTAAATATAAATAACTGTGAAAATCAGAAACTTTTCAAAGATTCAGATTTTGTTTTTAGATGCAAGAAACCTTGAAAATTATCATTTAATTTTATTTATTTGAGCATAAATAATTTGTCATATAGAGAAATATAACCTTATTTTGCATATTTACCAAGAAAACCAAAAACCTTATTCCGGAAATTAAATTTAATATTAACATTCATCCCTGTTTTATGTTTCAAAATATTGAGGTTTAAAAAGTTTAAGTGGAAAAAAGAAATAATTTATTTTGAACTTTTTATGTTTTTCATTGAAATTATAGCACAACCGAAATGAAAAAAGTAATCGGAAATAGTCGCAAGATATCGATAATTAAATTTATCTTCATGGTTTTCAATAATTTTGAGTTAACTACAGACCTCAAAAAAATTTATTTGAATTTTTTAAATTAGAATAATATTTAAAATTTTTTTAAATTCACGTTTTATTGTTTTAAATTGATCTAATGAGCCTATTTACGCCAAAAAGTCAAGTAATGTTTAGTTTTTAATCAATAAAATGAGTCATTTGTCTGATAGGAGGTACTTTTGATCAAATTAATAAAAAATTACGAATTTTAGGAAAACTAAATTAAAAATTTAATTCATGGCAACATAACATTATTCTAAATCTATTAAACGTCGCATATTTAAGAAATTACCAAAATAGCATTTTATCAAAAATACATATATTACTTTTATTTTTTATATTATGAAAAAATATCAATATTTAAAAAGACCTCTAAATATGTAGATATTAGTAGAAATTTTCGGAATTCTTCGTTAAAAGTTTCATAAAGTTTTCCATAGCAAAGCTCATTAAAATCTAAAATTATGAACATTTATCTCGCAGAATTACAACAAACTGCATCATAAGTTCATGCTTAGTTTTCATTTCCTAACACAAAACTTGTCTCGCGATTGTTTTAAAAGCAAAAAATGGACGGTCTTTAAATTCTAATGATACCATCTGGAAAAGATAATGAATTTACTAATGGAGAGAGGATAGGGTGAAACTTTGCAGTAATTAAGAACTTCACACTCCACAACAAGGGAGAAATCACGAGGAAATGAATAGGGAGCAGAATACCAAAGAGTAGAGTTTGGTATGTGAGACTTTCCAGATATAAATCCCTTTAAAAAATTTTATTGTGTCATTTACTCATCCAAGTTTATCAAATAAAAGGTTCGTTAATTGTCGATTATGCGCTCTCGAATGATTATAAGATAAGAAATAATATGATTCTCAAAAAATGAACATAAGTTTTTGAATATCTCAGTAAGGAAGACTAATTCAAACTTATATCGAATATTTACCGTGAAAGCTCGTCTCAATCTATTATGTATGAAAGTCACTCACCATCTATCTTTACATATCACACTATATTTACGCAAAATCCAAAAAAGTTAAAATATATAATTTTCTCAACAGTGTAACTTTCAGTTTTAAGTCTAATTAACATTCAGAGTTAATTATGGCGAAATTGTCGAAAATCGCATTATATTATCCAAAACAAAGTGCGAAAATGTTACAAGAAGATAAAGGAGAGGATTTATGAGAAAAGCCTGAAAAATAAAATTCGATGGAAATCGTAAAACAAAATTTGTTTTTCAAAAAATTTATTTTAAACTATACACATGCCAATTTTAAATAATAAAAAAACATTTGGTCATACATTTCATTTTTTACGAAATGTATTCAGAAATTATGAGAGAATTTCTCAAATAATGTTCTTCAGTATTGTGAAAATTAAAAAATCGTCAGTCGCGTAGATGGTCATAGCTACACAATCCATTCGGCTTTAATCCAAACCGTTTCTATAATTTATTCACCTTTTAAACATCGGAAAAATTTTTGTCGATTGAAAATATCAGCGTGTATGTTAATGATTAGTAACGACTGCACACGAGTTCTTCGTCTTTAAAATCCGCGCCGTCGTCCTGTTTCATTTTGATGTATTTTTCACCTTTATTAACTATTTATTCAACATTGATCATCAAAAGGTTTTAAAATTAAATGAAAAACCAGAAGATTGGCGGTGCGCACTTAAAATCTAAATCAATTCGGAATTAGATTTTACAAATCTAAATGACAAATTTCTAAAAGATTAAACTTCGCGTTCTTAATTTCAGAAGCCAAATAAAATTTTTTGAAGATTAGAATGAATAAAAACCTCGTTCATACTTTTGGCAGAAAATTACATGGTATACGTAGCCAAACAGAAATCTGTTCTTTTGAGAATTCTTTCAACTTCTTCTATTTCATAAGAAAGTACGTATTGACACCGTTTACTATTTTAGTGTAGTTTCGGATATACGAGGTGGTTTGTTATCATCAAAAAAATTCGCCCACTTTTTCTGTCCTCTAACTGTTATGCCAAGCCGTATCTCATCAGCATTGGTCCGTTAAATGTAGAAAAGATTTGAGGCGGCTAAGATACGAACTCGCGACCCCATGCCCGCATAAGATACAGTTAACCAACAAGCTGATATCAGCGTGTAACTTTTGCCTTTACATTATTCGGCACTAAAAATTATATTAAAAAAACATTTTATACTCATAAGTCCTCAAAATATCTTCACAGTAAAATGATGATTCACCTGGTTTTTTCTCCAGTAATGTATCAAGAATATTTTATGCTCAAAAATTTAGATTACACTAAAGGTTAAGAAAAGACTTTATGGAATCAGATTTCAAAGAAGTAAATGTGCCCTCAATGCATGAAAGTTGGGTACTCCTTATTTAAGGAAAACTTTTAAATCATCTTATTTTCAAAAATTTTGTTTATTCTAATTACAATTTCATAAAAATCGGTTGAGTATTGATACTAAACGAGAAGGTTTTTGAAAATAATAACTTTCATTGTTGAGGTTATTTTGTTTACTTTCAGGTTTTACGATAAATCTCTTAAGATGTTTTACCAATGAGGAAAATAGAATATAAAATACAATATTGGGTTTTTGAAATTGAGAGCTGGACAATACAGAATATTTTCACGAAATCTAACAATAGAAACTAATTTCGAGTTTAATTAACGCAAGTAGAATGTAACGAGCGTATTTTAGGGTTTTAATGGGTTTCAGTGCCTATTTATAAAGTGTGAAACATAACAAATTCTAGAAATATGTAAACCCAAACATTAATTTAAAATACCACGATTTGAAAAATTGAAATGGTTCAAATATTAGTTTTATGGCATTCAAAGTCGCTTTGATGAAATGTTATCATTTTATTTTCTGTGTCATGCTCATACGGAGTGGGCGAGAAAAATCATGCGCAATTATACTTAATTTTGTGAAACTGTACTTTCTAAAAAATTTAGATTCGTAAGTGTCCAGAGACTTATCGCTGCTATTTCTAATCTTACCTCTGCAGTTATATTATATATTAATTTTTAATTGATATTTTTGATAATTTAATTTTTTATTTATGGCAATCTCGACACTCACTTATTTAATTCGGCCGGAGATACAATATTTTCGGAGATACTGGTTAAAAAGTCATATTGGTCCAATAATGAATCATTTTTGAAGAATTCGACTTTAATTCATCGAAATAGGTAATATTCTGTTCTGTGTTACATTTTTATCAACTAAATTTTTACAAAAAAATATTTGACGATCTGAATCGCGGAAATCCGATTAGACATTTCATAAAAATATCAAATGTAAACATCCATTCTAACAGGATAATATCGGCTCGAGTTTCTGCTTTGATATTTACACCTAGGTAGTTACTTAAATCAGAATAATTTTTACTTGGGTATCGTGGGGGTTGCATTCACTAAATGTTTGGCCTCGGAATAGCACCATAATGAAATCCACTGTGAAATGTCAGAACTTTTTTATTAAATTTACCGTCGAATTTAATCAACGTTTCCAGTTTGCCTTTTTTTATTACATCTCGCAAGTAAGAATAGCTCATATTCGGACAAAGTAAACAAATATATTTCTGAATAGTAGAAATTTGTTGTTAGGTTAGTTGATTAAATAAAATTTATTCATGGATATATTTTTTATAAATTGTGATTTAAACAAACACTGTTTCGATGCGGTAAAATTTTCCCTTTTCGCGCAATGATTTTTGCCTTTGACCACGTGATAAAGAAAATTTCAAAAAATATAGAATATTAAAGCAATAAACAGTTAATAATGATAAAATTCAGATGAAACGAACTCAGTGTTAATTTTACATTTTACTCAAATAAAATATATTCAATGGTTATTTTGAAATTTTTAGATGAAAATACATGAATATCGCATTATTAATATAATATAAAAGCAAACATCTTAGCTATAAAAATTGAGTCTATAATTTAAAATCCTCATAGGTTGATAAAATCATAACTTTACCATTTTATTTAAGGACGCGTCTTAAATAATGCGCAAATGATCAAAAGGTAACCCGTTTTCCTCCTGATGATAGTAATTTAACCATCTTTCTATACGTTTTGCACAAGCCGCAAATATTGGTATTTTTATATCTTTTATTTTTCTTAAAGAGGAGTACAAATTTTATATTAATTATTCCACGTGTATCAGATTTGTTTGTATTGTATTAATAAACCACTTGATGCGCATGCTTTAGCCAACGCGATTATTTAAAATGTCAAACCCATGAAATTGTATGTTTTTTCCATACTTTGACAAAATTCATTGTTATTGTCTGTATTAATACTTTATATAAGGTTAAATCTCACATCTGGAAATCATATTTATTATTTATGAAATCTAATGGAAGGATGCGACACGAATTTAGCAGCCTTTAACCCCATTGAAAATAAATAATATGCTAAAGAACGCGTTTTTAGAAATTTTTCAGCAACAAAAGTTTCGTATGAATAGATGGCACACAATAGAATTCAATGTTTTAAAACTTCTGAATTAAAGAGAGTAAGATTAAAGTTATTTTTAAATCAAAACTGACCATAAATCTTTCCCATATCGTAATATATAGGATTAGGATCAAATTTAAATTGGTAACGAATTCGAAGCTAGCCACGTGTATCTTTCTATATCTTGACGTTTTATAAACCGACAGATATGAGAAAAATTTTCTTCTAACGGTACACCATTAAAAATGTGACTTTTTACAAACTTAATATAAAATGTTATATTTTCGGAATTCATTACTAGATCTGAAAAAACGTTTGATTTTATCAAAAAAATTTCGCGTATCAATTTATATATTTTAACAGTTGTATTTCCAAGTGACAGTAAAAAATGGTACTGATCTCCTATTAAAATTTTTAAAGAAAGTATGTAAACAACTATTCACATGTTCCGTCAAATTACTATCATTAAACATGAGAGATTTCTCACATACCATCTTGAGAAATCACTGAAATAAAGGTTTTTTAGCATTTGAATTTCATAAATTTCTGTTAAATTTGAGGCGTTAAAATCAGACTTTTTTAACTGATACGGTTAAAATCTGATTTATATTACAGTTTTTACTCTTTAAGAGTTGATTTTTTTATTTTTGTTTTTCCAAAAATTTAGCACCATTCGTTTGTCGCTCATTTTACTGTATGATGAATGTTAATATATTTTTGTTTATACGACTTTTTTTAACGGTAAAATAGCATAGGATTTATCAGTGACCTATCGTGATTTTATTTTGTTGTGAAATAGATTTGTGTAAAATTTCACGTATAAAAGATCAACTTTTTATCTTTCTATAGGTGAACGGTGCAGTAACATAAAATATGGCTTCTAAGTACTCTTGATAGAATTTACGATGCTCCAGGATTTAGCATCGAAAATCAATTGTTTTTGATTATATACTTCTAATTGATTATTCATCGATAATTATAACTAGTTTTGATCAATATTATTTACTACGATAAAGTAAAACGCGAAAACGTTAAAAAATACGTTTTAAAAAATATTCCTAACCTGTCATTGAAATTCACTTAAATTATAAAAATGTTAGTTTCATTTTATTATTTCATATAAAAAAAATTATAAATTTAGGATTTTAAACGTAAAATTGCATTAAAAAACTTGATAGTTACAATTCAAAAATCGGCGTAGAAATTAAAACGCAGGTGTGTATTTGTTTGAAAAAACCTTAATTTAAAAATCTCCTATTTAAATTCAAACACAAATAAAAAACGGAATTCCGGAGTTTTAATACGATTTCAGGTAGTATTTAACGTTTTGATGAATCTTAAACAAATTTTTAATTTTTCTAAATTGATCCATTATAGTGATATAACTTGTTCCAGTTTCCATTTTGATGGGTTCACAAATCCAGAGATAAATTTCTAAATAATATCAATAATGGTTTATTTTATAAAAAGCCTGTATTTGTCCACTATAACACGTGATTTCAGTTAATTTTAATTCGTTAAGCATGCATTCTTTTCTGAAATTAAAAATTTACTTTGAAAAAACCATGAAAATTAATTGTTTCGAGAAGTAGAAAATTCAAACTGATCTTTTGACGTTAAAATAATTATAAGTATAATTATCAAGATATGCAATTATCGTAATTAAAATTTACGCGGGTATTAACAATTAAGTCGACAAATCTATTTGGCTTGTAAAGATGTCATGTTGTTTGATTTTCAAAGTTTTCTTTCATATATTGAATTGAGAGTTTCAGAAACCAATTTTCTCAAATTTTAAATTTAAAAAGTATCCACAGAACAAAAGCTATGAAACGGTTATACATTACGGTTAAGCTTTTACGTCTGTTAATAAATAAACTTTAAAAATTTATTTCATTTTAATCAATGATTTTAAAAGTATTTTTATTCTTCAACAAATTAATCTTACTTGGGAATATGTACACATTAAAATACACGCCATCATTTGATATAGAGATGCGCACAAATTTGTATGGAATTTTGCATTTTTCAAATCACTGTGATGTTATAAATTGTTGGTCTTTAACAAAATAAAAATTTAGTGTGCGTCAATATTTGAAGATTTTCTTACATTTAGAAAATATTAATCGTCGGACTGAAAGATTGTGATATATCATGCTTGGTTTAACTTCAACGAGTGCGTCACATAAAAACATGTTTTAACATAAGCTAGTAAGATCATTTTAATCCTTTACATTAACCACGCCTCGTAATTAAAGGTTGACACGTTACTGATTGATGGACCAGGAACAAACACCGAGAGCGAAAAATTTCTCCGAGTATGAAAAGAAAATACTCAACGACGTCATCGATAAGTTGAGAAACGAGAAAAGAGAAAAGAACGGACCGTTTAAAAGCTTTTACATCAAAAATGAAGAATGGAATTCGATATATCAAGAGTTCGTTGAGCAGGTTGGAGTTACACCACCTAGGACACTTCAGCAGGTGAAGTCATGTTGGTCGAGAATAGTCCATAGACAAAAGCAGATTCTCTTAGAAGCGTCACAAACATATATGCAGCCTTCATTACATATACCTACATGTTGTCAGGACTGTAAAAATATATGGGCGCGTTTCGAGAATAAACTCTATTATGATAACTGGCTTCGACAATACGAGTATTACTATTCCAGCCAGAGTACTCCCATCGGTACTGACCCCTATTATACAGAGCAGACTTTTTGCAAGTGCCTGTATTGTGAAGCGATAAATTACTCTTGCATGTCTGGTCAAGGTCATTACGGGTGTTTATGCACCAATTGCGAGGATTACTACAATCGACAACAAAATTCATACTATTTTTAAATTTCACAAATTGTTATTTTTAAAATTTTTTGTTTTATTTTTATTTCAAGTATAAGGAATTTATCTTTTCATCGACGTGTTTGATGTCTTAAATGAAATTAACTATGAATAAAGCAGATCGAAAACAAGGTTAATCTTTCTCAATGATAGTTTCAGGTAATTCTTCGGCATTATTCAATGACGAAATTTTGAAGTGGACAAATAATCTCAAGGGTTTATAGCTAATATTTCTAAAAGAGATGAAAATGTTTTGATGTCTTTTTTTGTTAACACCTGATTGGAAACGCAGATTTTAAATATCATAAATTTAAAAAATAGACTATGTTTATTGAAACCGACTTTATACGAGTAAATGTATTCTTTTCAGAAAAACTAATCCAATATGCATTTCATCCTGGAGTTTAGTTTGCATAATTATTGTATAAAACTGTAAAAAACTTGAATTTAAATGGTGGATATGGACTTTCTGCTTAAGCAATGAATAAATATATTTATAATTTTGATTCGTCTATCTTTAAAATAAAGGTGTACCTTTTTAAAGGTTCTGCGGACTTTAAATTAAAGCGTGGATTTCAAAAGATATCTTAATTCATAGTTGAGATGTAAAAGAATCTGTAATGAAGAGGTTTTAATTAAATTCACATCACGCAAGCGCCAATTTAAACTTACAAAAATACATAAAATATCTTAAATGGAATGTCACAAACATCATTTATAAGATAAATAAAAAATTAAGCTATCTGGTTGGAAATTATAGAGCGTTTAATTTGAATACTATATCAGCTAATTTTAAAATTTAATTGGAAAAAACTTGTTCGTCGATAATGGAGGAATGAAATAAAGGTGATTTTTAACCTTGTTATTTCGAATATGAAATAAGCAACGTTTTGTAGACTGAGGATAACCAGGTAAGAGAATAGTGTTCCTGACATTTATCAATTCTTTTCTAATTGAGAGCATCAATTTTATAAAAGTATGAAAGTAGCGCTAAAATACACTTGATCGTTCTGGTATAATTTAAATGGAAATTACTTCTGTCAGCAAAAATTTTTAATCATAATAAAAATATACAATTCTTTGTTTGTTAAATCATTGGAGAAGATATTGAAAGATCTAATAATGTTGAATCAACGATCAAATCTTTATCTGAAACGTTAGTTGTTAAACCCCACTAAAAAATTTAAAAATTCACAACTTTGAATAAAATTTAATTTAAAGCAACCAACATTAAGTAGATCTATGGGCTAACGCTGGGAAAGTATCTGATATTCACCTATTCGGTTGTACGTAAACAGATTTAACCTAACAAATTGGTCCCGGTATTAATTTCTCTTGTAATACAACATTGAGCTTAGTGGGGCACGATAAAATATAACGTTAACAAACCCTTTTTAAGACTTTGAACCTTATTCGTTTGTGATTTCTAGAATGGAAATTGGACAATAACAATATCGTTGATAAAAAAATTCCGACAATGCACGACATTATTTCAATTTTTATTCAAAAGTTTTTAAATTAATATCTTGTTGAATTCAAAAATGATAAAATCATCAAACCGTATCAGTTAACGTCATGCGGTTTTTGCCATTTTGAGGTGCAGTAGCCAGTATAATTCATGCAATCGTGATAAAAAATGCCATTTAAATGTATCAACAGAATTTATTTTCATAAAGAATGAGGATTTAACAATCTATTAATATTTCAAGAGATTTTGATTTTATATGAATACTCAAAAAGTCATTAAATGCCCATGGATATTCGAAAAAAGCATCTTAAAAATTCTAAAGCTGTTATAAACATAATATCTTTAAAGATACTACCAGCTCTTAAAGTGTGGTATGAATTCAACGTTTTCTGAGTTAAGACTACGATGATTTTATAAAACTACCACAGTGAAATTAAAATTTCAAAGGTGTATTGGTAGGATATCGAGAGAATACCTTTAAAAAATTACGATACTTCTGAATCACATGCGCAGACCAATAAGAGAAGCATAGCGTGTTATTCGGCAATTTGCGAATAAACGAATGTCAACGGATATTAATTTTTTTAACAGTAAATAATTGAGTTTCAAACAAGATTAACTAAATTATGTAATTATACCACCTTTTCGGTGATATCCTTTTTAAAATATAATTTTTAGTTTTCGCGTACTTTAATGTTAAGCTAAGTTAGAAGAATGGTGAGTTCTTTACAACAATATTACTTGCTATATTCATTTAGTAGTAATTTTTGTTTAACATGCACGACTTTCAAGCGGTATTATTAAATATTTCATTTTAAACTAATTTCGGGCTTATTCGTAATTTTAATAAAAACAAGTCAAACTTTGCTTTTCAAGTCACTCATTTAACAATTATTATGGCAGGATGTTTAAAATTGTTTTTTTGCAAGCTTTTAAAATGGATAAATAACTGTTTAACACTTCAACTTTACAAGTCGTCACTCTGATATAAAAGGGAATCAATTTCATGCCAAGGTATTTATATATTTGAAAAATGCAATTGCCGAATTTTGAAATACTCTCCCCAGATGGTCAAATTCTTGAAGTTTAAGCTATAATTAAAAGAAAAATTCATCATTATTAAACATACTAGTACTCTTGTAAACCTTTTGAAATGGTTCACTGTTCTTGCCATTTTAAAATGTTGTCAGATTGAGGAGGTTTGCGCAACTGCGTAAAAATAAAAATCATTCTGTATATTTTTCACGAGTGTGATTTTTAAGAACATAAAAGTTAAAAATGTGAGAATTTCACAGGTTATCATGACCTATGTTGCAAATGGTTATAATGGCTATTTGTTAATTTTAGAATTTTCAAGTTTTAAAATTTATAAATAAATAATTTTGCAATAAATACAATAAATATTTAATGTGAGTACCATTACTAATTTTGATCAAATTTAGCCAATTATTTACTTCCCCTAATTAAAAAGAAATTAAATTTAATTCGAAAATAATTACAAAATAGTAAAAATTAAAAAAACTGAAAACATCTCCGTGATGTGTTGAATCAAATGAATTTAAGATTTGTTTAGTCCTAGCCGTTGTCTCCACATATTAAATTAAATGACCGCCAAATGTAGATCGATGAGTACCGCATTGTTGCTTGTGCGTTTTTTTCAACTTTTGACAACCACATTCAACATGGTTATAGAAGCAAATTTAATCTGGTCAATTAAATTTTGGTTGTGATCTACTGTTAAAGGAATGAAGCATTCATCCCCTGATGTTTCATAAGACTTCCACGTTTCATTAATTATTATTGAATCGGGCAACACACCTCTGCGAATTATTTCATTTAGTGGTTCCATTGAACGGCCAGGTATTTCCAAAACAAAACTATCCTATGAATCAACTTCATAAATTCAAAAAACACATTGTTGAAGTACTATTCTGCGAACCTTGACATTCAGTTCAACTAATAAAGCCTCACAGATTTTTACAAAACATCCCCGTCCTCTTAGTATAACACTGGTTCACAGAAAATGTGGAGCCATTACATCCCTGAAAAGTTGTTTCGAGCCAACAATAGTCTGAAAGTTTTTGAAATTGAAATATAATCTCATCCTCATTTTGATTGTCACTTTTAAGAAAATAAAATATTTTCAACATTTGTGAAATTGGCAGATGGTTACATATAGAAAAGTGCCTTCTTGTGAATTAACTTCTTTTCTTCAGTTGTAACGTGTAGGTCTTACATAAAAGCCACCATTCTTCGAACTATGTGCATGCCTAAAACTTGTCTTACTACCACATGAACATACTTTCCCAATTGGTAAAATTCCTCATTCTTAAACAACTAAAATTTCATGTTCTTCATTGTTAGCACTTGATAAAAAAATCTTAGTGGATCATTTCATACAAATTCATAAGTTGAAAATTTTTTTCACAATTTAACTTTCTAATTAAATTTAATTACCTTTTAATTTTGGAAAATAAACAAGTGCCCCAGTTTGGTTCACTCCACCAGTAGGGTTAAATATATCATATTTATCAAGAAAGAAGCTCATTTAATTTGGTTAAGCAATAAACATTTTGACTTATTGGTTCAAAGAATAATTAAAACAGTCAGTGCTATACCGGCTATATTTTGTAGTTTCCTGATAAAAATTGGCTGGCTCTGTTTGAAATTACATAAATTTAAACAACTCCGTATGATTAATGCTATACGCGATAATTGTAGCCTTCTCTGACGAGTATTTTTGAACAAATAAACAAGAATCGGGAGATAAAAATAAGTTTAACAAAAACGCCGAAGAAGTATTTTTCAATGAAAAAGAATTTGTATTTGTGAAGTTGTTTCAGCTTCCACGTGGTAAATTCAATCATGTTGAAATTCGAAGCTCAAATAACTTCCCTGTATCGAATTTAGGTAGAATTTTGACCAATCTTTCTGGGTCGGTCAGAAAAAATTCAAATTCAGACCTGATAACTGAAACGAATGCATGGATGTTTGGGTGAAAATTAATGAAAAAGTTGCTGAGCACCTATCATAACTTTTCAACGCTTGATTTGTTCTTCCTTGTTTTGTTAAATGTCTTTTGACTGAGAGATTGCACAAATTAGTATTTTAACCCGACATCCAGGTTCTTTCGAAGTTTAACAAGAAAGCATTTTATTATTCATTTAAAGTCAATTTTGATTCAATGAATAGTATAGCCCGCTGTACATTTGAAATCGACACAAAGGATAGAAGCTCCACGTTTTATGAAACTATCATACAATTTTCTCCATCGACTTGATATTTACTCATTTTAAGATATATGGCTTGATTTAGATAAATGTAGCAACCGTGAAGATGACTTTATGGAAATTCGTCCCTAATTGCAGACAAAAGCTCAAATTCGAAATCTGAGATAAAATATTTTGCATACCAGAATACTCTAATAATATAAAGATTTCATAAAACACGTTTCATTTAAAGTATTCATCTTAACTGCTCATCAATCGATATACACACGGGATATATAATTCTGAACCTACGAACAAGGCTATTACGATGAAAAATTGAACAAACGGCGATGGGATGAAACAAAGGTACAATGAATTTCGGAATGTTGTAACGCAATAAAGACATTCGTTTGTAGATCATATCATAAATTCATTATAGTCACCATTAATTTCACCACACCAGTATCGTCTAAAAAAGACTGCTTGGGTAGATTTTTTGGAGGGGGACTAATAGCTGACACCAGGGAATTATTTAACATTGTGGCTCTTTTCTCTATAACGTTAGCATATACTCATCCTTAAGAAGGGACATTATACGGAAAGTGTCAATATGTCATTTTTTACTCTGAAAGCAACCCGTGTTATCTTTGATGTTGATAATATTGTAACTGACGATTTTGAATTTATATTTTAGTTAATAAATTGATCTGAGACGATTTCTTTTGCAACACTCGGTGTGATTCCGTTTGTATTCTCCGACATTTATGTGATCGCTTGAAAGTGTATGTACTCTCGTGTGTGGTTACCTTCACTTGACAGTTCTCGCTATCATATTTATAGAACTTGTAATATACCTTGCCTCTATATGTTTTACATCTGCGGTATTGGTTTTCGAGATTCTCAAATTTGGTTTGGTGTGCTTCAACCATATCGAAGTATTCAATTTCGGGGATTTTCGGCTGTTATTAAATTGATCACAAGAACGCATTTATAATTGAAAATTTTAAATTTAGATGTTATATAAATTAAAGTTTTTCACGCTCAAGATATAATCTGAAAATATGTAAGGTAATTTTATTTACATGATCTTAATTTAGACTAAATTTTTGACACATCACGGTTATATCTATGAATTATTTTATAAAATATCCTTCTATGATAAATTTAAATAAAGCCAAGTATGAAGTAATGAATATTTAAAAATATTTTAAAGGTCCCCCTTTAGATGACGAATGAAAAGGCTTCACATATAAAACCTCAAGAACATGAACTCTGAACAATTTTTACCTTTTCAAACTAAGTATTTCATTGAAAAGATTTCCCACCATGAGAACAAGCAATAGGCATGGGAAGCATAGTGTCAAATATTTCGGGTTTTACAACCTAAATACGTGTGAAAATGGCTAATACCTAAACTATAACGGTTATTCAAGTGCGCATACTTCCTTTTCAGCGAATTTTTTAAACATAAAAAACCTTGGTAAAATTTTCGTTAAAACACACAGATAAAGATTTGTAACATTTTTAGCCCTTGTGGTCTTTAGAATGAAGTTATGCCGTTATTTTTTCAAAAAGATTCCAGTTTTCTGATTTCAAAGAGCAACGTTATGTTAAAATTCTGTTATATAATTGTTGTAAAAGTACAATACCTGATCTTCAAAGTTAGTTTTCTAAAATTTTAACTATTTATAAATACATTATAAAATATAGAAAATTCGACATTTCTGATTTACCGCCTTATCGTATTCGTATACAGAAAATTAACGAGAGTTAAAACGCCCTTCAATGTCCGGTAAAAGTGTCACAACCAAATTTTTATTTCATATGAAGTAAGGGAGTGTTTTAATTCTTCCATTGTGAAATAAGACATGTTATAATACGAGTAAAATACTGTTACAACAAATTGTCTATTTAGTACATAAAAAGGTTAAAACCCTTTGAATTTCTTTTTTTTTAAGCCCAGCACGATAACCGTTTCGGCGTAGAAATCATGCGCAAAAATTTTAACATTATTGCACCTATTCCATGGAACGTGGATAAAAAATAAAAGAGAAAAAATACATAAATTAAAAATCCCAATACAAATTGTTCGTTTTCTTTAGTCAAGACATACTTTCCGACTAGATACGAAAATAGCTTATTTGGAATAATTTCAAGCCCGCCATTAAAAAAAAATTTTCGAGTGATCTTAGAGAAACAGAATGCACCCAGGAAGTTTCTAAAGATAGGATGAGAAGCTTAATTAGTAGTTTTGATAAGGCTGGATGATCTGTTATAATAGTATTGATAGACCTAAATTTGTTTTCTGAAGGTGAGGTATGGACAATAGTTTTAATAATGGAAATGAAAAACCGAATTCAACAGCATACTGATATATAATTAGGCCTTAGGAATAACCAAAAAGAAAATGTCGTAAATATTTGCACTATTAGATTTGAAACCATGATATGGTTATTGTTCTGCCTCTTTTGGGAAGTGACTCAATTATCATAAATTGAGAAAGCATGCGAAGTCAGTATGTGTGTGAGATTATAAAAATTCCAGGGCAGCGAATCTACCAGTTTTGCGCTCTTTTCTATTCATGTGATAGCAAATAAAAGAGAAAGCTTGAACGTTTTTTATAACAATAAATATTTGAGAGCATGCTTCGAATATTAAATCATTAACATTGTGATTCTTTTCGCCCGAGTTCGTTTTTCAATCCTAAATTTCTCCATAGAACTAATCACTATAAAAATCAAAAATGATCCTAAAACTCATATCTGTATTTTAATAATAAATTTATGAATTTTTGAAATGATATATTTTTATATTTAGTGCTTCATATTATAAATAATTAGAAATCAAAACCTAAGTGTTGGTCATGTAAATGTGCAAAATTAAAAAAATCTAGATATTTTAAAATAGTAGGTAACGTGAAAATAAGCGCCATACTTATTCTGAATAACCTCTTAAAGTAGATTTAGTGAGATCCCTCGTTCGTGTGTACTCACAGAAAATTTATTTTTGAGTGTTCATCAAATGAAATTGTCAAATTCAATCATGTTGCCAGATCAGGAAAATTTTAATGTACAGCCTCTTAGAGAAGTAACCAAACGTATATTTCACGCCCATTTTCAAAAGTATTCACATCATCGATGGATCACCTTACTTTAAATGAACGAGTTTTATATTATTTCCGTTTGATATTCGTTAATAATCGGATGTAAAATGGAAAAACAATTTTTATCCATCTTAAAATAAAATTACTAAAAACAGAAAACATATTATCTACATAAT
The DNA here is from genome assembly GCA_024349245.1 of Neodontobutis hainanensis. Lineage (NCBI taxonomy): Eukaryota > Metazoa > Chordata > Actinopteri > Gobiiformes > Odontobutidae > Neodontobutis > Neodontobutis hainanensis. Next base: position 16,457 of record JALDNG010002152.1, on the reverse strand, counting down.
CTAAAGCAAAAAGTGATAAAAAAACTTGATAAAGAGAAAATGTTTCAAATCTTGAAATTTGAATGATAGATTAAAAAAAACTGCCCTCACATACCCGGTATCATGATAAAATATTTAACTCAATGATCAAATTTATCTTAAAGTAAATTTCTCTTTAAAAATAAAACTATTCCTCTTTATGGCCGAAAATAGAGGACAAATGCAACTGATGAAATTTACTCACAAGCACAAAATGTGAACTTTTATAATTTAAAATAATGAGTTAAAAAATGATAGAAAGTAAACAAAAACTAAAACATGTGAAGGGACAAAATAAGAATAATTCTTTTGTAAAGACAAAAATTCAGTTTTATGAAATAAAGAATTTAAGAATATAGTGTAAACATTCTGAATGTTCACTATTGTACTCTAAAATTTGAGGTAAATAAATTCAAAAGTTGTTGGAACTCGATAAATGAGAAAACGATCATTATTTACTTTTTGGTAATACAATAAAAAAAATTATAATAAATACCTAAAGTAAACTTTGTAAAACTAAATGTAAACCGTGCACACGAATACACATGCGTACCATAAAAAAATTAACAAAAATATCAAGAAAAATTTACCTTAGATTATCCCCGTTTTATGTTTTAATTACAGAATTATTGGCTTAAAAGATGTGCATATTAAGTATCTTAAAACGTCAAAGGCAAAATATATTTCAATGAAGGCATTTAGAGGATGTTTTGGATGTGAGCAAATAAAATTTTATAAAAGATATATCCGGTATTTACTTAAATCTAACTTTATACATTTTAATAAGATTCGGTTAAAATAAATGGCGCGCAGATAAAATGTGCAAAAAGAACTATCCAATTTAATATTTATTGTAGTTACTTATTAATGGTATACTTTAAATAATTCCACATGAAGGTCAACACTTTGAGAGAGTGAATGCCCACGGTTCATTGATAATATCAATTTAAATCCGAATTATTGCAAAAATAGATAGTATTAAAAATTCCATAATTTACAAAGATAAAAATCTTGAAGTTAATTTATGGTTACACCTTGCGCATATTAAGTATGATACCACTCAATCAAATTCCAAAAGGAAAGTTCAAAACGTAATTGAACAATATTTCTGATTCCGTCATAATCTAGGATTCTACATATTTTTAGGATTTTTCAAATATATAAGTGTTCATGTCATATAAAAAATGTTGTGTTAGAAAGAAAATCAAACATTAAAAGTTGTTAATTCTTACGTGAGACTCGAGCTTAAATCATTTAACCTTGTCTTTTTTTTCATACCGTTTGAATAGGGGTTGATATTTTTGTATTGTTATAAATTAATAATTATTCCCCTATGTTTTACCATGAAAAATCCACATTCAAAAAACCCAGTTTAATAATGTCTAAAGGTTTAAATGCAATGTCATAGTACCTCAAAAGATAAAATTATGTAAAGTAAGCGGCTTATTGATAAAAAACAAAAGAATAACTATCCATTTATTTTTAATCGTTATTTTGTATAAAATGGATTTGTTGAAGCTTAAAAAGATATTACAATTGCAGTCTCTCAAATAAAATTTTATTAATTTATCGTTGAAAATACTTTCTGCTACAAGTCTACTTTCTTGTAGTTGCACTCGAGTTGGTGGCTAAATTCTAAATCTATGTGACAAAATTTTTTGAAAAACAGCCCATCATATTGGATTCTATAAATTTTATTTAACATAGAACAATTAATGAATAAGTTAATCAAAATTTTTCACTTACCTTCGGTAATATTTTTACCAAGGCTTAAATTTACAAATAAATCGATTTGATTTCTGATTTGTTAAAAATCGTCGCTTTTAGCTGATTTGGCAAAGGATGAATTTCTTAAACATTAGCAAAAGCGAATAACTTCCTTATGACCACATCCTGGTGATTTAAATAGTTATGTTTGATCTATCAGCGTCCAAATCAAAATGATTATGGGATTTTTCTTGCCTAATTTAATAACACGAAATCCATTCTTTTCAAAATCTCTACAAGCTTTTGAATTAAAATGTGGTGTATACTTACGTATTGAGATACAAAAACTCCTTTGAAAGATAATTTACTCAATATGAGTACAAGAAATGAAGGGTTATCATCATTTCAAACGAATGAATAATCTAACTAGGAAATTTAAATGAATTTCCTCCATTAACTTTTATTAGGAATCGGAAGCAGTCGAGTTATTAAATAGCCATCTAAAATAATTTAAAACTTCGAATTTTTAAGAAATTAAAAGTTTTAATATTTGAAGAATAAATTATACACCTAAGCTGATACCATTTTTTTACTATAACACGAAATTTCTAAGAAATAATTCAATATCATTCATTACCTTGATACCGTCATAACAATTAAAAATTTTTGTTTTGAATAATAAATTTATCTTTATCGTGTTAACCGATAAATAGTTTAATTAATCCCTAGAAACAATCGATAAACCATTACTACAGGATTAATTCACAAAATGAATCAAAATTTTCGTATTTAAAGCGTGTTTAAAGGATTTCAACTGATTTTATTTTTTAATGGAATTTCCAATTCCATTAATCTAAAAAGCGGCGCGGCTTAAAAGTAAACATAGATGTCGACAATAAAAATAGATTAATTTCTCTATTATTCACAAGTGGCTGTTTTATGGTTGACTTAACTAGCTTCTACCATAATACATAATCACTATCCAGTGATTAACTAGACTATTTTATCATATTAAAATGATAATGTAACATGTTTCATTTACTGTCTGGCTAATTTCCTCCATTGTAAAATATTTTCCTGAATGACTTCAACACGAAGAAAAATTCGCATAGCTCACAAATCGTGTAGCATTTTTCATATATCGGGTTGCTTTTAAATATGAAATTTTTTCCCGTGAAATTGACAGATTTTCTTAATCTTTTCCTGTTTCATTCAATTTAACATAATTTAAAATAACTAAAAATGCGTCATTACTCATTTTTTAGTAGTATTTAATAAAATTACTATCATATAAAACATTTAACTATTTTTTGACATTTTGATTTTTTTCGCAAGAAGGATGTCATTTTTGATCTGTATAAATAATTTTTACAGTCTACAATGACGATTTATTTATGTAGATAAGGAAAAAATTATAAATAACAAATTGATTTTAAAAAAGTGATATTTTTGAACATCTTTTTGAAACACGATTTGTTAAAAATATAAAAAAAAGGAACAAGCTTAAAAACCACAAATCGTAAAATATTTTTCTGGATAAAATATTTATAGTCGGTTGAGAAGGTAAGTAAATGAGATTTATATATCAGACATAATCACTAATTTGTTTTTGTCAAACGCAGATTGTAATCAACGTCTAAGTAATAATTACTCCAATTTTTATTCACCGATTACGTATTGTTTGTCATTTATTTGATTGATTTAAAGCCGATTTTTTGTTTTAACACTTTTTATAATTACAGACCCGAAGATAGCACGATTTATCACAGTAACCCAATGTTAAATGAAAATAACATCGTTTATAATTTTTTACCCATGATCGCCCAAGAACACGAAGTATATAGACGAAAAAATAACGACCGGTAACTTTGTTAGACTAAATAGTATTTTTGTCAATCGGAATGTATTTTTTGAAAAAATTCAATTTATTGGGTTCGATATGGATTATACGCTCGCAGGTTAGGCTTTTGATCAATCCAAGAATACATTTCTCCCACATATGAAGAACTCACATATCGGTACGCAGTAAAGAGACTTGTTAAAATTGGCTATCCTCCAGTTTTTTGAATGAATAATGTTTAGGAAATCGAGCAAACTGATTACAACCCTAAATTCGCAACCAGGTACGTGCAGGATCGAACTAGGGGCGTGATCTTTGACCATACCTATGGGAATTTTTTGAAAATTGATGCATTTGGAAACATCGTGTCCGCTGTTCACGGTCTTGCCTACTTGAGCTTGTGCGTATCTTTTATCAAATAGATCCGAAGTACTTCGTATTTACAAGAATCGTTTCGTTGATGTTGAGAGCTATTATGAATGAAGATTGGCGACACTGCTAGATTTGCGATTTTCAACACGCTATTTGAATTTCCAGCTATGTTTCTCATTGCTGTATCAATCAACTGCTTTATTAAATCTGACGTATGGAAAAGGTACAGTTACTTACGAGAAAGAAATGAGAAAGATTGTTGTTTTCAAAGAGGGTCTGTCAAAATCACCTACAGAGTTATATTCGAGGACATTATCGAAACATTCGATTATGTCCATTTTGAAGTAGTTTCTCATTAATATTCAGAGTGATATGAAGAATGAAACAGTAAAAAATATATCCATGTATGTTAAAAACGACGTTCTTTATTTTTATTAACGTTAAGAATCGTGTTCCATTACTTCTCAAGCGGTAGATTTACGTGGCTCAGTTTTAGGATTCGAGAATCAGGGAAAAAAACTTTCTTGGTAACAAATAGCGAATATTTGTACACGAACGTATTCTGGATAATAAAATAAGGACGTGATGAAATATTTATTCAAAGATGCAAGTATTCATGGAGTAGATTCTTATTTACGTTCTAGCCTGATTTTTCAAACGACTGGCAGGAATATTTTGATTTGATCATCGTGGATTCTAAGAAGCCGAAGTTCTTTGCTGACGGTTTGTGACAGTTGAAAAACAGGCACACCCCTTAGGCGGATAAACCTCGAGACAGGCGAAAGACACATCGGAGTTTTTAGCGGTATCGTCTCGAAAGGGGACATTTTCGCTGGAGGTATTAATGAAAAAATGATCTTAGGAAGTAGCGAGATAGTTTTAGATATTCTAGGTGCAAATGGGAAGGTTTCGATTTCAGCTATACCCAGGACATTTTATACGTTGGTGATCATATCTTTGGTGATATTCTCAAGAGCAAAAAGAAACAAGGATGGAAGTTTGAAATTAATTAGAATTTAAAGAACCTACCTTGTGGTACCTGAGCTAAAGTTCGAGATTTCCATGTGGCTTAAAATGCAGGGTCGTATTTCACTCTATTTCAGATGAATTCAGCTCTATATTTGAATGTGAAGCTGCCATATCACTGATATATAAGTTAGTTGATCCTAACTTCAGAAATATGCATTCTGGAATTCTAACAAGACCGAAGGAAGTTGACGATTACGTGAACAAAATCAGAGTTATTACTCTTTCTTTACCCAGGAAACAGTGAAAAATGTCGAAAACGCTTATGGAATACTTGGAAGCTTATTACGATGTGGTTTATACTCATAATTTAACAAGCAGGAATTAGACAAACATTTTTTTCTGGTCAACTTGTTAGATTTGCCGATCTCTACTCCCACACGTGCTTGAATTTACTCAACTATCCTCTGTTTTACCCGTTTAGAGCTCATCCTTCACTTGTTCGTATGCTTTTAACATCTTAAGCTACCTCATGAAGCCACAGTGAATGTGATAGAGAGTAAAAAGGCCTCAGACTCACTCATACCAAAAACCCCCTCGCAAACCTGATGCCGTAAGAACGACGGAAATGGAAATTTCCGTTGAGGATGCTGGTCTGGAGGAATGGTAAACATTAATTGATAATTTAAACTAAATTTAAAAATATCATGAACTTTGTGCTTTATTGAATTACCGTGCCTTTAAACTCCATCTTTTTTTTAAATTTAATGTTTCTTTTGGTTAAAATAGCTTGTTAACCTTGGAAGTATAAGCAATCCAAATTTCGAAGTTATAACTTAAATTCTTTTACATAAATACTCAAATAAGACGTGCATTTGTGAAGTTAAAAGGTTGTAGATGAATCTGCACGCTTAATATGTCTAGAACTCTCCATATTCGTTTTCCATCGGCTGAGAAATTAAAAATATGATGCATTTCTTTTGAATGTAAAATAAGAAGTTTTCCATCCATGAGGATAGAATCTAGGTAAGAAGAGGTAGCAGCAATTATAGTGAGACCTGACTACTGGATGGTGAAGCGATTTATACAACCTTATAAAAGGGCTTGAACGAACGTCGTTTCATTAAAATTTGATGTAATCGATGATATAATCGTGACCGTGGCATAATTAGTGAGCAAAATTTAGATATTTCTCTTTTGTGAACCTCTCAGTGTTCATATTCAGCAGGAGTTTTTCTTAAAGTGACCATTTTGTAAAATCAAAGACAAGAAGTACAGTTTCTCCGTAAGTAAATAACTGGTTATTTTATCTCTCATAAAACGTCAGTTCTGATTGTTATATTTTTGAAATCAAAAATATAAAAATGCCGAAAGTTCCCTGAAGAAGTCCGTGTTTGTTAACACTATTTATGTCGCAAAAATAATCCGAGATTTTTAAAAAAACAATTTAATCAAAATATCTGCTTAAAAATTAAATTAATACTTTTCACCCAAAAATCTAATATGCAAAAAATAGATATTTTTAAAAATAATTTTATGTTTATTTTTTATAGGATTTTAATATTTGATCGAAATTTTGTGAGATAAAATTATTAGCATGAAACCCAAAGAAAGGCATTCGTGATAATTCCATCCTCTTTTGTTCAAAATTTAATTTAATCAAAACAATTTTAAATTAAAATAATATTTCAAGAAAAGTCATTGTAAATTGACTAAAAGAAATTTTAACACGATTATGAGATGGTTTGTAAACAATTTAACGAAATTCACCTTTCTTCCCACGGAAATAATGCTGCAGAGGTATCATTGCCCCAGTGGGTTGGGAGAGGGAAGAGTTAAACATTGCCAAATATCTAGTGTTTATACATGGACGAGGGGACCCTAAAGGAAGTAAAGTACTGTTCGGGTAACCATATATGCATTGAATTTCAGAAGGACACAAGATTAACAAAATACTCCTTCCAAGAATGACCTAATAGGTTTACTAATTACTGCTCTACAAAAAACAATCAAACGAAATTCGGCTCAAAATATGACTTTTTGATATCTATTAGGAAGAAATTAACAGTTACCATCTAGGCCATTCTCTGTTAATTTAACCACACGACATGTCCCTTGTGTTTTAACATTATTAGGTTTTGTCGAAAATAAATATTTTTAATTCATATCAAGTTACGATGGGCCTATACGTCAATATGGGGAATCTCAGACAATTCTTTCACTCTTACACTTACAAATACTCTTCAGATAGTCAATCTCATCATGATTGCACAGTTACCAACATAATAAATTGAACACATTTAGATTACTGGCCTTTATTTGAGTGTTGAATACACCTAGCCTGATTAACAAAGGAAATTTTTCTTGAATCGAATCGTTAAGAAAATGAAAGCTAAAAATTCTACAAGATCTATCAGATAATGAAATTCAAACAATTTTTCATTGATGTTAAATTTAAAAAATTATAGTCCGCTGATTATAAAGAAATCTTAAATTTTGGAGTCTTAAAATTTTATCAGAACTTCGTGTCCTCATAAAGAGTTAAAATTTTAAGTTTTGAAATGACTTCAAAATATGATATGTAGGTAACTCAATGTCAATCAAAAAGATTGAAAAATAAAAAGTTAATAATTTAAAATAAGAAAAAACAAATACTTTTTTCCTTTACATTTTTAAAGCTAAATTTATTTCAATAAACTTTATAAAACTTGTCCATTAATGATTGAACATTTTTGGTTTCTAAAGTCAAAAAAAGTGAACTTAAATTCTAATTCAGGATGTACGTTTTATGAAGATTAAAATACAAATGTAATCATGGCGGCATACGGGTTGTATATAGAACAGAAAGACCTATAATTGAATTAATGGGAATACAAAAATTTTGTTTGAAAAAAATTTAATTGCTATTTTGTTTATATTCAATGAGAGTCATTTTTAAGTCTTATATATTTCTTCATTTAATAACCGATATTAATAAAATAAATGATAACCAGTTCAAAACACATAGAACATCAGGTGTAAGTTAGGTGGTATATCAAAATAGAATAATTTCCCTTTTATCCGTGTTTATGTGACTTCAAAATGACAATATTTTATTTAGTTAAGAAATATATATGTAGACATGAAACTTAGGCTACAGAACTTAAAAATTGTCGGAGTTCTGGAAAATTGATTGAAATTCTTAAATATATTTCAACTAATATGCATAATCGTCACAATAATGATACCTCTTTCAGTATTAACAATTATTTTTTGTTATATTTCTGTAAAATCTTTTTGACAGACTCTAATATTCGTATTCTTCATGATACACATCCCATGTCATTTATAATGCATTTGGAATATGAATAAGCTTATTTTAAAATCTAAATTAAATTAAAATTAATGCACCATTAAAAACCCATATCAAAATTCGGTACATCTTACTTTGTATTCTTGATTCATAAAAAATCAAAACGTGTAATTTTCATGTATTTAGATATATTTAAGGCGCGAAACCGAACAAAAATTGTTTTATTATGCCTAAAAGTCTAAATTTATACAATTGAAACCCGATTCTACCTCCAAATAAACCTAGTTAATGATTAATATTAAAAAAATCAAATTATTATAGCGATCCTTATTTATTTTATGTGAAATGTTTGTAAATTTATTTAAATAGATTTGCGGTGAACTTTTTAAAACTCGCGTGTTTATATTTAATATTCCTGCCTTTAGAGTTTAAACAGGGAAAAGCTTGATCAATCGTTGTATATTTTATTTGGCGCATGTTCAAGATAAAAAAATCTATACTTCTGAGTATGAAAAGGGGAGGATTCTATTTGATTCGAATTCGAGAAATTAAAATTTAAGCTTTAGTTGGCAAAATTTCGAGGTGAAAATTTACATTATTGAGGATTATTTTAAAATGTAATATTTTTGTTGTCTATTAATAAAAATTTCATTTAAATATTTAAATTTTTCAATGATTTTTGAAAAATAAAGGTTTCTAGCTTTTAATCAATTTGTAATTTGGACTTTATTCGGGCTAAAATACAATGGCAAAGATTTTAAAAACGAAATACAAAGTATCAGCAGTTTAAGTCTTATTAATTGAATACATGAAAAAATAAAATTAAAAATTTCTTACGACTAGATAACGAAAAAGCTTTCATCAACTAACCTGACAATATTCCTTAAAAAATAATAAAAATCTCTGAACAATGAAAAAGATGTGTATTCTTCATGTTTATGATTAATAGAAAAGGGCATGCTTGAAATTATTTAATGGATACAAGTAATTTTTCACCATTTCTACATGTTTTTAAAATATCGATGAGTTACTGATTAGATTCGTTTTAAAAATCAAACAAAGCTGCTCTTTATCCCTTTAATGAGTTGAGTACAAAGGTATGAAGGTAAGTTAGCTCTCCAGAGCGGAAGAAAAAATGAAAGGATCGCTCTTATACCACACTTGCTTTAACAAGAGTTGAAACAAAACGAAGAGCATAATGTCTCAAAAACCTACAAGAACTAAGTTTTAAAAGAGAACGAACATCCATATAAACTCTTCATTAGAATGATCAAATCAGCTAAAAAAATCACACGAAAAAATGAACGAGTTCTAAAGATGAAAATATCCTCTTAACCAGTGTTTTTGAATTTCAAAAATGTAAGTCTAGTTCTTATATAATTGAAAAATATCATGTACCCACAATCCACTTTATCGCTGACATCGAAAAGATATACTGGGTCATATTTGAATTCGCAAACTATGTTTATTACGTCGAAGTTATAACAAGGATCTGTTTCATAAATTATTTTCAAAATTAGTTCATTAACAATTACGAATCCAAGTAAGACCGCTCCTTTTTATAACATCATAAATTGGTTTGAAATTAAAATTATGTTTTCAAGAATTTTATTTTGCTATAATATAAATAAAATTCTGAGTTATTTTTATTGACTAATTATTTCAAAATTTAAGGAATTGATTCGACCTAATTCAAAGAATCTTTAAACTCCTTAACTGGCATATTTCATTCTACGCCTTAAAAAATTTAAATTACTCAAAATATGATTCTAGAATAAATTCATAAAAATGAACCATCTCTACTCAGTAGGTAATTATAAGCCAGGTATTAATAGCATTAAAAGAAAATCGAAAAAAGTAATATATATCCCAAGGTTCATTTCTTGTTTTATAAATTTATAATTTTTCCATACAAACAGGTATGTCCCAATATGCACCGTCGTATGCTTATCGGCTGCCTTTTCAAATTTAGTTTTTGTTCCTCTTACTGCCCTTTGATATTTCGATATTTATGGTATGCTAAAATAAGGTATTTGAATCGTTAATATTTAAAAGATTTTATATCGCCGACTTTCTACGTTAACTTAAAATTATTAACACAAGTATATTTCGGTTGGAAAACATTATTTATAATTAAATTTTCATTTTTTTAACTTTTATAACAAGATAATATTAAAGAACGCAAGAATTTTAATAAATTTTTCCAGGAAGATATCAACATCATTTTAAAAGAACTGTGAAGGTTTCTTCATGAAAATAATTTTCACATTTCTTATAGATTAAGTTAATATAAACGAAATTTTACACAATAGTTAGACAACTAAATATTAATAAAAATAAACAGAAAATCTTATTTATGACATCAAACGAGAATAGATGAAAAGGCGTGGGAAATGCGTTTATTTGTTTATATTTCGGTTAAGGTGATAAAAAACATAGTGGGCTTTAAATATTTATCATATCACAAGCTGGAGCTTGTCATGTTTCATGGAAGCAATTGTAAATATATTTTTTTAATTTCTGCGAGTTGAAGGATTCACAAACTTGAAGGTTATAAAAAATAAGAATGATTAGACCTGCTTACAAAGGCTTAAAGCATCGAAAGCTTGGCATATTAGGGGGAATAAAAAAGGCAGAGATTTAATGACCGTGAATTTCTCGATTCCACCACAAGACAAATGTAGATTATTGTTCTCAATGTAAGGGAAGCACCAAGAGATCCAAAACGAAATAGAATGAAATTTTATGAAGGATATAACCTCTGTCTAACTCCCTTTTAAAAACATCAAGTTGACTCATTCCTAACAAAATAGATGTCGATTCAGAACTGGAATACTTTTAAATTTTACGAAACCCTTCATCAAAATGAGACGATCAGAAATTTATCTCACACAAAGACGGAAAATATGTTAAAAAAGTTAGCAGACTGATTTTTGATAAAATTTTCAACCTAAATAGTCGTGTAAAATAATCAAAATTTTGGAGGTTGAGTTTTGGTTTTGCGGCCATCAAAGTCAGAATGATGCACGGTTCGACACAATCAACCAAAATTATTTCAAATAAATTTTTATCACGTCAAAATATTCAAATATTTTTCAATTTAAAATAAAAATGCTTTTAAAAAGACATTTAAAATTTTTAAATGAAATTTAGCTATCAAGAATAGCAAAGTTCTGCTCACACGGCAAGAGTTTTTTCACATTTTAAAATACTGTTAGTTTATTGAGATATTTTCAAATTTAGGAGTGGTGGTAACACTTCCTGGATGTTTGAATCAAAATAAATATTTTTCGTCCTGCTTTCAACTGATTTTTTTCATCACAATAAAAGTATTACGTTCAAAATATTATTCAAGTTGACCTATTCTGTTCATCATTTCTGAGAGATAAATATTATCTCCAAAATATGCATCAAACACATATTTGAGTCTTTAATATGGTATTAGAAGGAAAATGAATTTTATTTTCAAGTTTATAATAATAATTTTAAAATTTTCCTTTGTAAAAAACATTCGTTGTTGAACAAATAAAAATTAATTTTCATAATAAAATAAAAAAGTTTCAAAATCAATTTTAAATAAATCAAAATAGAATTTATGACTGTTGCGTGTTATCATTTTTATGCATTTTAGTAGTTTCTCATTCCATTGATTAAGGTATTCCTGCATGATGATCGCCTATTTTTTGATAATTCTTCCATAAAAGGCTTATGTCTGATCTTGCCTTTCTTTGTCCAATCTCGTTGGAATTTAATCAGTTTCTTTTCTTACTAATACGAAATGATATGAAAATCTATCATATCCAAGACTTACATCAAAATGAGCAACTGTCAAGAGGAAAATAAACAATCTTCCGGAGAAAGCGTACATTTTGATCTTAATTGGTTTTATTAAGATATATTTAAAGACTCACTTGTGCGAAAACAATCAAAAAGTCCAAGTTCAACACAGGGAAGAAATTCCCATTTTAATTGATAATTACTTAGATATTTCAACAACTAAATTAATCTGTGATACTTTTTTCACTTTATATTAGCGGTGAACAGTGAGCTCATGAAGATAGACAACCGTTAAGATATGTATCATATCTGATGTGTTTGAAAATAGATGGCAGTCATATATTGTCTTTACTAGAAGAGAAGACGTTTCATCGTTATGAGCAGAAGCTGCAGAGGTAAAATTACCTTAATATTGGGGTGTCATGGTAAGGTGTTAAGTTAGTGAGATTTTCACAAGAAATAAAACGAAAAGAAATCTGGGAAAAAATGCTTATTGGCCAAAATATCGTTAAGGGCTTGGCAGGAGAGTCAACATGCGCACCAACACTCTTCGGAAAACTTAGGTATTCGTTTAACTTATCAATGTTAACAAACAATTCATTTTCGTTTTCTAACTTTATTCCTTAAAGATTTATGACTACTTTCTCATAACATTTAGGACAGGATATTTTGATTTTATTTTTACATTCCCGAATTTTTATCATTTTGAGATTGAAAGCTGTGAAAAATGGGCAATCAATTAGTAGATTTTGGGCCACGTGCAGAGTATTAGAAGTTGGCTTTTCCTTACAAAATACACTTTGAGATTTTATATCATTCTAACTAAACCACCGCGGAGTGTATAGGAGACGCAAAGATGAACAAAGTTAAGAGTTTTAGACTACCTTTTATAAATCGAAGTTTATGAAAATGTTTTGGTTAAATAAAAGCTTAAAATCAAATTATGTACGTGTGGTACAAGTTTTATTTTTGAATTTTTAATATCTAATAAATTCTGAAAAATTCAGAATTGAAAACTACAAAAATGTAAATTATCATTTAATTTTCAATCAGTACAACGAGATATTTTACCCTTGTGGTTTTTTTAAGATTTTTCAAAAAGTAAGCTATGTAGAACAGATTAATGAAACCTTGATCACATTAAAAAGGTAAAAATACTTTTATTCCTATTTCATTTTTAAATTCTACTTGAAAATCTAGAATTTTTTATTAGTTAGTCAAACACTTCAAAATTAAATTTTATAATATTTAAGCTAAATTTTCATACGTCATGAAAGCAAATCTCTTTTTAATACTAAACGTCTAATTTAAAATATTTAGAGATCGCCGAAAAATGACTGTTATTCATACGTTTTATCAAGATTATTTGTACCATCAGCACATCACTGTAAACTTATCAAATCGTGCAATTGCATTCTTCATAACGAATGTTGATCGCCGCTTTTCGAGGCGTTACGCAAAAAAATCATAATTTATTTTTAATAAATCTTTTAACAAGAGATTCAGTTCAATTATACATTTATATAAATGGTTAGTTTTAAAATTCTTTTGATAAATCATGAAATACTGATAACGCTTGCGCTTTGCCTGCTTCTAATCTCTAATTTATTTTATAATTTGATAATTTGAGATAGAAAATTCTGGAAATGATATCTAAGATGTCTTAATTCTTTTTACATCCATATTTTTTGGAACTAAAAATTTTTTCCTCGCTCATTAATTTAATATGTTAGATGAGGCTATGTTTTCTAAACCTCGGGGAATATCTGCAAAGAAGTAAAGTCATTTGGATCAGAATTTTTATCTTTTATAAAATAATTCTAGATAGAGGGATAAAAATTCAACGTATCTTTAAATATTATTCACATAAATCACCAATTTATTGTATTTATGTCTCTTAATACGAGAATCGAGTTAAAAAAGCGCGATTTAATACATGAGGAAAAAGGTAATTATTGGACCTAAATTTAAGGCTTAACCACACCTCTCAAAATAGTTTGTTTTTAATAGATGAGATAAGCTAAGAATTGCTCATATTATTTTGTCGAAATCAATTGTTTGTAATTCTTTTCTAAAATTGAAAAAATGTAAATCAGAAAAAAGTGTTTAGAAGCATCTGGATTAATGCCGAATCCTTTAAAGCCGCCCCTATCTCTGCAATTACTCAGGGAGTTGGTTACAAACATGTCGACGAAGAGAAAAAGGTCGAAGAATTTCACAGAACTAGAAAGGTACGTTATCATAAGTCTTGTTGACGAATACAGGACCTTCATGACTTTGAACACCGTCACTGATGGGTACCTAAACATGAGTAAAGGAGACTGGGAAACGCTCCAAAGCAAATTCAACGAAAAGATGGGTAAAGAAGGGAGTCGAACAATCAAACAGCTTCAATACTGCGTTAAAAACTTCTACGCAAAATGTAAGAAGCACAATCCGGAATCCTCCGAGAACAAAAAGAAATCCGCGGAGCATAATAAGAATCTCTCACTCACACATTAATTCAGATTTAAATAGATTTTAACAATATTTTTCTCGATTACTTCATTTCTCGCTATTAATGCTGAAAATTTATTGCAAAATATTCAATAAAATGTCATGCTAACCGTTCGATTTTAAGGAAAAGTATTTTTATAGCTAATTTATTAATAACTTGATATTCACGCGTGCGTGACAAATGCTGGGAATTTGTTCCTTCGGACCAAATCTAGAGTCAAATTATCGCCATATATATTAACCTTTACATTTGATCAATTTTAAGAATTGAAGTTATTGTTCACTTAAAATTTGTCCAATCGTGTTAGGTTGAAAAATTTCAGATATGCGATTTGTTAACATTTCCCATTTCTATTTATCCTTGCTAAACAAGAATCTTTCTTACTTTTCTGATGAACACTAATAATATATTCGTGCCCTAAGATTTATATTTATTTGGCGCCATAAATCAACAGTTAATAATGTCAAAATTCACTCTTTTGTCACGAGTGGTTATTTTTTCTGAAGCCTCAGAAAATCTAGAAAAACAAACATTTTCTTCCGTTTTACAAATTTACAATAAATATTATATAAATATAAATAAGTGAATATTAAGACGATTACAGATGTCAAAAATAAAATTCAAAAAGATTCGTCAAACGTCTAATTGGTCATCAATGGTTATAATACTTTGTTTCATAGTATATTTAAAATTTTTAAATAAATTTTATATTAAAACAAAAATTTTGCATGAAACTTATGTTATTGAAGAATAATTGATAATCGTTGGTAAAACCTATACTAACGATCTTAGTTGGAGTCAATTTTTGTATTTTTTCATATCTGCACTATTATATATGATTTTGCCAACTTATTGCCTATTTTTAATGGGATATTGGACAATATACGCCTTCAGCTGAGCCTTGCCCAAGACACTACTTTTAGATAGGAGCGAATGTCTATTTTGTTCTTGTGCTCAGTCATGGGAGATTTTACCTCTCTAAAACTCTCAAAATGTCCTCTGTCATTTCAAAAAGCTTTCTACTCATGGCTTTGACTCAAAGGAGGAGGTTATTCTGCCATGAGAAACCAAGGATGTAACCAATAAAACATGAATTTAAGCTGTTCAAAAAGACGGTTTCAACTATCATTTGATTTTATAACAATGGCTTTAATTTTCATAAAGTAGGAAATATTTTCTTTGTTTTTATGTGTGAAATAATAAATTTAAAAAGAACGAAAACGCCGAAAATGAGCCATATCTGTTTTAAACTGATTACTCCGAATATTTGAACAGATTTAAAATCAATACGATGTCCTGAAGTTTTATGGAGTCGTGGTTCGGATTGTTTTCTGCATAGGTTTTAAAATATGGAAATTTATACCCTAATTATGAAATTAGTATAATTTTCGTGAAATATTTAATATTATGTGCTTCAGATTCAATTTATTTTTGATAATTTTTTCATTAGGACTTGTTAAGAATTTTTTAAATTATGGTTTCTAATTTAAATTTCCATCATTTTAATCAAATTTGTAAGAAAAAATACTGAAAATATATGAAGATATTCTGTGTTGTCACAAATCGCTAAATCAGACTAACCATGATTTGTTTTATTCAAATATAATAATGTAAAAAGTCTCTTAAAATTTTGAATTTCAGAAAGGAAAATATTATATTTTAGATTTCAAAAAACAATGTTTACTGACTTTTCACAGTTGATTTCAAATTATTTTGATACTATGGCAAACAAATTTTTCTTTGGAATGAAATTTGTTTATTTTTTCAGAAAAAGAATTATGTGAATTAATTGGTGTTAAAAGCAGTCAATTTTATAAAGTACGTGCAGATATAATATATTTTTTTCTCTGAGTCAAACTTATTGTCATAGGTCTCGATGAGCGCTCATTTTCATTGTTTCTATATGAGCTTTACCATTTCGAAATTTTCAAAATAGAGATGGAAGTAATGTAAATTCTCTCAAAAAGCAGAGTTAACATTGCTATTGG
>JALDNG010002151.1:0-42679 GCA_024349245.1 Neodontobutis hainanensis | reverse complement strand
GGATCATATTTCCTGGAGAAAAGGTGAGCATTATTGCTATTCTTAGTTTTCATTAGCTATATTTACACTGCTTAAATAAAAGTGTGCTTGTATTTGGAGGTGCTACTGGCAGTGTCTGGAGGCCCTTCTTCCTGCTCAATGCTCAGTCAAGTCCAAGAGGTATGTGTAACATGCTGACTTATGTGCAAGGCCTCATTCTAATGCACATATATCCAGCAATCCTCTGCCATGTCCCACTCGGCAGTTCTGCAGGTTTCTGTGTGAGACAGGAAAGTCTGTGGAGGTTCTCAGTTGTCCAGTTCATCTTGAAGCAAAAGCATGCAGGAAAGACAATGAGCTAATGAAAATTTAGCTTTGTGGTTTTGCGACATACGTACATTTAGTTATAATAAGGGCTTTAATTATACTATTAATCATAACAACAAAAAAAAGTTCACAAAATGCCTTAAAATGCTCCTCCCCCTCTGTCACTGGGCGGTAGTGCAGCCCCTTTCAGCTGGTACTAGAATTGGTGCTCGGTTTGGAACAGATTTTGGGCAGTTTGTGTGGCTGTCCATTTCTAGTGCAATATATTTTTATCATTCTCAACATGTCCTATATTAGGGTCTGGGTATTATTTTGCCTTAATTTTTCCCTACCTTAGTCTAAAGGACATTTTAACTAAATGCTAAGAACTCTTTTATTTTTTAAGGTTTTTTATTTTGTATTTATATAGCACTTTTCCACCTAGTAGGCACTCAAAGCTGTATTTTGTGCATCTAAATGTGTGGGTAAGGCCAGCTAAACGGTAGCTTGTCAGTGAAATCCTGGTGGTGTTGGCTGCTGGATTTATAACCAGACAGTTATTCCAGTGTGTACCCTGGGATTGGCATGCACATTTTCATAAATCCCTATGCACAGATTTGCATTGTTTTGATAAATAAGAACATGCAAGAACCTTTCCTAATTTTTAGCAATACTACATAAACGGAAAATGTTTATTTTGTCACGTCTCATAACAGTCAAATAATAATCTTTCATTTGGATAAAATGTGTTTTGCAGGGCCTGAGAGAGAATGCTCATAAGAAGTTAAGGTTTACTCCAGGAATTGTGTTCATTGATGGTAAAGTGGTGACATTTCTACTCTCATGTGAATATTGTCTGAATCTGTATTCAGATTGGTGTTGTTTGTGTTCAGAGGGGGCAGTGAGTGGTCACACTGTTGAGGACAGAAGGAAGACAGTGACTGAGATGAAGGGTCTGTTTGAAACCACTGGTTTCCCATTTTACATCATTCCTTTTGAACAGGTCAGTGCCTTCTGTATTCGGAGCATCAGGTCTGTTTATACCAAGCAGCAGACAATAGTTCAGTTTACTTAGGTTTAACACAATTTTTAATTTGTTCAATAATGATACAAATGGGCCCAAATAAAAGTGCAGCAACAGAAGAACCTAATTTGAGCAAATGTGGGAAACAGAAAACATCAATATATTCTCTTTTGTTATACAAATTTAACTGAATACCAGCAGAAATGCTGACTTGACAGACCCTCAAATTATGAAAACTGGTGGAGCTCTATAATTGTCTTTTGAAAGCACACAGCAGAAAGTGTCCACATCTTGTCTCAGGTTCTAGAGCTTCCTCCTTCAGTTTTGATGAAGCCTCCTTCCGCCTGCAGCACCAGTGGAACCTTGTGTAAAGCAGCTGCGACGGAGTTTGTTCAGAAAGAGCAGATCAGCTTTGAGCCGCAGAGCCCAGCAGACTTCCAGGAGGCCTCCACTCTCAGACTTCAGCGGCTCATGGCTTCTGTGAACACACAGACTGCTCGAGAGGAGTTGCTCAGCACATTGAGGTTAGAACCCCTCTGTTCTCTTGGATCTTCATTTTTTCCATTAATTTTCAACACAACATTCAAAAGTGGTTCACATCTATCTTTGTCAAAACAAAGCTTTATTATGTATTTTTTATTTTATTTTATTCCAAACAAAGAATGAATAATCTGTCACCAGTCTTCAAACTGTATGGTTTAGCTTTTTGGTCTCAACACAGGGTATCCATAGTGGGATGGTATCACACACATCATTTCACCGTTTGTACTTAAACTGTGCTTGAGTTGTTTGACTGGCCCTTATGTGTGACAGTGTTGTATGTGTCTCAAAGGCAGCACCTGTTGTTGCATACGGCTCGTACTGAAGGCTACACTAAATTGATGCTGGGAGAGAACTGTACCAGACTGGCTGTTAAGTTGTTGAGCAGTATCTCGCTGGGCCGAGGAGCGCAGGCGGCTCAGGACACTGTGAGGCTGTGGTGGATGTGCAAAAATACAAACGCTCATGGTGCATCCAAAGATTCATTGCCACTGAAACATCCATTTCAAATTGTCCAAACAGGGTTTCTCCGACTCGCTCCAGTGACATCACTGCAGTGAGGCCTATGAGGACTACTCCACAAAAGAAATCGCTACTACAACCACTTATTTAATGTTCCTTCTGTATTTGTCCCAAACTTCAAGGTAACGTATTTATCCTGTCCTAGAGAAAAAAGTATGGACCCTGTCAAGTTAATGCTCTGAACAATGCTGAAATATTTAAACCTCACGTTTCTGTATTACCACCAGCCTAATTAGATAAGCAACATGCGCCATTATCTAACTGCTGAGTGTATAAAATCAGTTGAAGCTGTTTATGTGTTTTATTTATTTTTTTAACAGACTCTAGAGAAGGCTAGTATCCAGCGCCTGACAGAGAGTTTTGTGACCAAACTGCAGGCTGAGTTCCCCTCCACTGTCAGCACCATTTATAGGTGAGCTGCACAGTCCATGACAAATCTGCTGGCATCACAATTCAACCATATTGCATGACTACTTGGCCTGCAGTCTTGAGACCTGTATTTTTAATTGAAAAACCTAATCAGACAAATATTGATGTATTGTTTCTTATTGCATAAGGTGCATTTATTAATTGTACTTGCAAAGCAGTGACATGTGTCAGATAACAGTGCTCTAATGTGTACAACCATCTGTGTGCTACAGAACAAGTGACAAGCTACAGACGGCCTGTAAGAGCTCCTTTGCAGTAGACTCCAGTCCCAGATGTCTCCTGTGCATGTGTACCCTGGACACACAGGCTGGAGGTGTGTGCCTTGTCTACATCAGTTTTGGATCTGTGGTCTTTTTCTTTCTTAGAGCAGAGGTCATTGCCAGAGTAACCTGCCAGAAATATAAGCTTTTTATATAGAACTCACTTTTGGACTAGAAACATAGCCTAGTGTTTGTCCTTCCCCCTGCCTCTTCACATTTGTAAAATGATCTGAATTATTTAGTTAATTCAACACTGTCCACCACCACAATCTTTCAATAGTGTAATGTTTATCTTCTGATCTGTCTTCCAGAGTATGCTTCAGCTTTCCAGGCAACACTGATCTCGGAGCAGCTCTCTGAGAAGAAACTTCCAGAAAACAGCTGCACTCCAGCACTTCAACAAAACCAAGGTAGAGTGGGTCCTGAAGCAGATCAGTGCCTCACATGTTCTCATCTGACTCAGTCTGTGTGTCCAGGTAAACCCCAGTGTTCTGCTGCACACTGCTCTGGAGAGGACACTGAAGGTGTAGACAGCTGCTCGTCTGCCCGGTAATGGTCTCACAATACTTAATATCTTTATGGACCAAGTAAGATAATACCCCTTGTTGGGTTAGTGAGTCTAACTATCATCTATCAGTCCAGGGTTTCTCTCAAGAAATGTCTCAGTTAATGTGTTATTACCACCAGGGCTATAAGTTGAATAAACCCATTTTACATACTTGCCTGGTGCTTATAAATGAAATGTGTTATCTATTCAACAAGCAGCAACTCAAAGCATTAGACCTTTGGTAACATCCAATTTAAGATTAAGATGCTGATTTAAGTGATTGTTGCTGCTAATGGGCGAATCCATGCTGTAGTCTGAACAAGCCCTTGATTACTTTTTTTTTTTAAATATTCTGTATTTCTAACTGTCAATTCGATTACATGTAAGTTACAGAATCCAAGACCACATTACAAAGGTTCTGTAAGCAGACTTATTTTGATCAGTCTTGGACTAATTTCCTGAAGGATTTATGTCCTGTGGTACACAGGACATAAATAAATAACATTACTGATTCATGAAGGTGCTGCATAAACCAGCTGATTAGATTAGATACCAGCAAAATTAATTCTTGACCCACTGACCTTTTACATAATACCTTTACTGTAATGTACATGTTGTCAAGTCTTAAAATAATTTTGATTTTGCAGCCAACCTGAGTTGCAGGAGCTAAAGCCTCTACTGTGTTACAGCTGCCAGTTAATCATCAAAGATATGGTATGTTCAAAGAAATTGCGTTAAAGTCAACAGTATATAAACTAAAGACTTTTGTGGGCCTACTTTTCTCGTCTTACTAACTAACTTGTACAGCTAATAAAAAAACTTCCTTACTTTCCTTACTCCAGTCATCAGTGGAACATCTACCTTCTTACATCATCTCAGAGGCAGCAAGGAGGCTCAGAAGGTAAGCACTGACTACAATCCCAACACAAAGATAAAAGTAACTTGCAAATAATCCGTGACCCATATTACATGGCAGTGATGGCCCTCTGACAGTCATGGCTTCAGCATATGTGCAGTAGCGAGCCACTGTGCAGAGGCAGGGTTTGAAGCAGTGCTTTGGACCTGAAAATCTTTCTAACCAGTATTGCAGAAGGATTTACGTCAGTGCTAAATAGAATGTTAGCACCAGTTTTTGTTGCTTTGGCCACACTTAAAATTTTAAAGACACCCATCTATTATAAATGGTTTGGAACAAAGACTGTTTTTTTCTCCTGTAGGTCACAGATGAGAACAGTGATCAGCGAGTTCCTGCTAGATGAAAGTGAGTAGAAGTCAAAAGAAGCTTCAAGATGACCCCCTTAAAAAAAAAAAAAAAAAAAAAGTTATTTAATTTGGTATGACTAATATCCCAGTATAATTGGTCTAATAAAGAGTGCATAAACAATATCTGGACTAATTTCTTATGGTTATGTCAATTTCCTCAACAGACAACATTGATAATTAATTCCAGCACTGCTCAAGTAAGTCTCAAATGCAGGAGTCCAGAGAAGTGAGTCTAAGAGCTAACCATTTGCCTCAAAACACAATGAGTGATAATGGATTTGTTACTGAAAGTTCCTTTTTAATTGAAAACTTTACTGAAATACACACTTTACTAAAGAATTACTACAAAGTTCACAAAGAAGTATTTACAAGATGAAAATTCACAATGACTCAAGATAAATTGTCTACATAATGGTTAAATTGAGTTAATGCTGGCAGAAGGCAGAGTGGATTTGTCCAAGTCATCAAAGTAAGGGTGGGTCATAGCCTCACGAGCAGAGATCCTCTTCGGGGGGTTGTAGGTCAGCATTTTCTGAAATGGAGGAAAAACATGCTTTTTTTCCCCTTTTTGACATCTGTTTCCAAGTAAAACCATGACGGAACACAAACCTATTACTTCACTCAGGGTATCTGTGGATCCTTAAAAAAAAAGGTATTAAATTCCATAATGTAAAAAAATAAGGCCTTAATTAGCATTAAAATGTCTTACATCCATGTTTCAAAAAAAGGTCTTAATTAAAAGTAAACTATTTTAAAATAATGTGACATTACGTTTTTGTCACACACAAAAAAAAAAAAAAAAAAAAAAAATGAAATTTGTCTTAGGTATTTTTTACAGAGCCCCTCTGGTCACACTGTCAAAAAAAAATATATGTAACTAACTCGTGGCCTCAAGATAAGTGAATATAAAAGGAGAATGCACAATGGAGCAGCTTTTCTCCAGAAAGCATGCACGCTAACTCTGCCACCCATAAGGCTCATACATACAGCCAAATAGAGGTACCATGACCTAAGCCTACAACGCCCTCTGCTGACGTTTTATCGTAGGCTACACAGACATGCTTTTCCAAAATGTCAAACACTTCAATAATTAATAAACC
Organism: Neodontobutis hainanensis; assembly: GCA_024349245.1. Taxonomy (NCBI): domain Eukaryota; kingdom Metazoa; phylum Chordata; class Actinopteri; order Gobiiformes; family Odontobutidae; genus Neodontobutis; species Neodontobutis hainanensis. The sequence goes on along the minus strand of JALDNG010002151.1, from coordinate 36,709 downwards.
AGTCTGACTATAGACTATCTTAAAATCATAATCAGAAATACTTTATTGATCTTTGATATCGATAACCCAGGGGACAATTGTTGTGTCACAGTTGATGTGCACATCAAGACATTTAAAGAAATATAAATAATAATATAAGTTGGTAAATAAACAAGTAGCCTATATACATGTAAAAAGTATAAATATGCTATAAAATATGAAGAAGAGTTATAAAGGACCATGGATATGCAGCCTACAAGATTTACATTACTGTATTAACAGAATTGAATTGATTGTGATGAACAGTAGTAAATAAATAGAAGCAGAACTGCAGCAAACTATATTACACTGAATATTAAAACAGATAATATTGCACAGAATGTGAAGTATTACATTGCACTACAGTACAGGGTCCATTTAAATAAAAGGGTCCATGTGTCAGACACTTCACCATCTTGAGGCCACGACTTAGTTACATTTTTTTTTTTTGACAGTGTGACTAGATAGTATTTAAAAAAAAAAAAAAAAAAAGTCTTTAAGTCTTAAATCTAAGTCTCAGAAACCTGCAGATTCCCCTTTTACGCAACTCTCACGTATTTCTGCAGGGACATCTCATTGCTCATTGTCAAACTACATATTAACTAAACAACAAACTCCACTTTGTAAATGGTGTAAAGGAGATGTAATGCAAAATGTGATACATTTGAACAATGACACCAGTAAGTTTTCTCAGTACTGTGTACCTGCTCCCAGAAAATCTTCAAGTAGCTCTTTCAAGCTCTAGACAACCCAGTTTAAGTATTATTTAAACAACTAAATTCATCTCTTTCCAAGAGAATGAAATGACCCTGCAGGGCAACAGTAGCCTGGCCAACCAGACTGCTTTCTCATTGGTTTATGATAGAGAAATTGGTCTGGGATTGTCCAGTCTGCTCTGTATTCTGCTCTGGCTCTTTTTCCCAGGCTAATCATAGGGAGGAAGTAGAATTTTGTTTTGTATCATTAAGCATAATTACCTTCCCTCAATTACATTATTTGAATTAAACTACACAATCAGCCTAGTCTAAGACTGACAACTGTAATGGCTTAATGTGACATCTACAAGTCAATGTAATGAAGACCATAACTTGAGCGATGCAGAGATATGCAGCTTTTCAAACCAAGCATTCCTCACACCATCCAATAATGGCAAAAAACAGTTGTCAGTGTGTCTATAGTCTTTTACACAGCATAAATATGGACCCGTTTAATAACAGCATCTTGTTTTGGTCATAATGTTTCCTACAAGAATGAATAATCTATCCATTTATATAAAACTGACCAGATCTAGGTGCTGTGCTTGTACAAAGCCTTTGCATTTGTTTTTAGAACCTTACCGCCAGTAAGTCCACACCGTTCTTGTCCAGGTTTTTCACCATTGATGCCAGGTTACCAGATTTCCATTTAGGAAATGTATTCTTGTAGTCAGGCAGGCTCTCAACATCAGGCCACACATCATTGTTTGGGGTGCCCAAGGTTCTGGAACCGTATAAAATGTAAAACATTGTAAAGCTGCACAGGACCTTTTAGTATTGATGCCCATATGATGTAATACATTAGTTACACTGTACTGGCTACAAAACAATAGCAGCCAGTTTGAACATAGGCTGTACCTGAAGATCCTGAAAAGCTGGTCTATCTCTGAGTCCCCATGGAACAGAGGTTTCTTGGTGGCAAGTTCAGCAAAGATTGTCCCAGTGCTCCATACATCAACAGGCGTAGAGTATCGAGGGGACCCCAGGAGCACCTCTGGGGCCCTGTACCAAAGTGTCACAACCTGAACACACACAACTATTAATGACAGCTCTGCTTCCTCATCCTAAAAAAGGTGTAGTGTTGGAGATCGACCTCGTGTGTGTAGACTCTGACAGGAACTCCAAATGCCCGTGCCAGGCCAAAGTCTGCCAGTTTAATGACTCCCTTGTTGTCAATCAGAAGGTTCTGGGGTTTCAGGTCTCGATGGAGAACTCGACGACAGTGGCAGAAGTAGATTCCCTCCAGGATTTGGTAAAGGTAGCTCTGTCATACAGGAAGAGGCAGAGGTTAAAACCGCACCCACATATTTTTTGTATGTTTAGTATGGATATTAGCAATTGACCACTGATGGGACAGTCTATTGTTTAAACATTTTAAATGGCATTTAAAACAGGATTACAGCAGGTACTTCCATGTTGTATTGAAGAGTAGAGTCCATGTGAACAATATAATCTCACACAAGCACCTGTATTTGTGTGAGATTATAGTGTATACCAATGCACACAAACTGCATGCTGCGGGCTTCATATGCCCATCCCGTGTGTTCTGCTTCCTAAACTTGATTGAAAAACATTAAAAATTTACCTTGACGAGCATGCGATCCATGTACTGGCCTGATGGTATTGAGTCGAGGTACTTTTTTAGGTCCATGGACAAGAACTCAAAGATGAGGTAGAGGCGGGACTCCTGCATTAGGACATCTAGCAATCTGTACACAAAGTAGTTATGGTTTTGTGAGGTTAAGAGCATAATTCTGTACCCCATACATTGTTTAGCAGAGCTCCATACCTAACCACATTGGGATGTTTTAACTCCTGCAGCAGGGACACCTCTCTGACGGCTGTGCTGGGAACACCCTCCTCCTCACTTTCCAGACGGATCTTCTTCATGGCTACAACTTGACCTGTGGCTTTGTGTCTGCCTTTATACACCACACCATATGTACCTGTAGAACACCATTAGTGGATTAAAATAAGGCATGGCACTGGTGACAAAAGGAAGCTACTCTAGACCCTTGATCATTCAAAAGGTTTACTCTGTTAAAATGGAATCAAGAAACATTGTTATTGGAATATATGTATATTTTCTTATCATGCTGCCCTTTTATTTTTTTAAAATAGTTTAAATCTGGTTGTAATCAGAATAGAACCAAGTTCACTGCTTTAATCTCCAGTCACATGACCTGCATGCTCATGTCATAACAGTGTGTAATTGTGACACATGCTGTGATCTGCTGTTTGTCCATACTCTCCCATTAAACAGTCCATTTGACCGCACAAACTTGTCCAGCCTTTTGATTCTGTAGTTCCAGTGAACCAATTCTAACGTTTTGGTGCCAAAATCACCACAAAAGTTCCTTACTAGTCAGTTGGTAAACTATTTGAGCCTTGTACAGACATTGTATAACATTTATGGGGAAAATAAATCTTTTTTTCAATTATAGGTGAATTGAGATTATCAATTTAGAAATGGATAATAGGACAAATAAAAAACGGAGGTGAAAGTAAATATAGCACGCACCTTCTCCAATTTTCTCTATTTTTAAGTAATCCTCCATTGTTGCCTGAAAAAAAAAATCAAATAGTTACTACAAACAAAACTTTTCAAAAGCTGATTAAATTGTTTTGGCTATAACTAACTACATTTTTAATATTCAGATTTAGCTATAGCACCCATTTAGCCCTACGTAGGCAAAAGCTAATTCTGTGTCAAGATTGACCTCTCTTATCATGTAACAAGAGACAGCAGGAGACAAAGTTCCTGGAATTAAACTGAAAGGTGTGCGCCTGACAAAATAGATAATTAGTTAATATACGCCTTGCTGTTGAGAACCTGATCCACAATATTAGATTAGCGCATGCTAGCTATGTAGCTAGCTAATCCTAAACAGTTATTCCTCACCCAATTCTGACATTGATTGTTTATAAATAGCGGTATATTATTAAAATAAACACGAATAATTATATGTCTAGCACCACTTACTGTTTATAGACAGATTATTTTTCCTGAAGAAAGATCTCGGCTCTCTGTCTGAGACAACCACTGGAATGGAATGCCGTGCCTGACAAGCGTTTTGAATTAACCGCATTACTGCAGCGGTTCAAAACAAGCCAATCAGCTCACACCATGTATTTTAAATCTTCCAATCACTGAACGGGACAATGCCACGTGAGTTGGGCGGGTGGGAACGCGCCGTAAAGACTTACCATAAAGTACAGTTATATATGAGTTCTGAGATGTGAAAACGTAGAAAGAATCCAAAAAGTTAGATTTAACATAAAGGCCTTGGTAAGTATAAAGAATGCCATTAATAATATTTTTTTTAAACATTTTTTTCTCTCAAAGCTACCAGTCCATTGACAAAAAATTACCTTACTGGAGACACCTAGTGTTTATTTCATTTTCTGAAAGACATGTAATGAAAAGTCTTCACGCCCAGAAGCCTTTCTTTAAAACCCCTTATCATTACGCGTCAATCATCAACTGCAGAAGCAGCATATCCACATGTTCTGCAGCTCATTGGCTATACGTCTGGGGGTTCCAAGGCAGCGTGCGAGCTGATAGGTTGGATCTGCGAGCGTAAGAGTTGGGCATGCATGCAGTGTAGCGTACATCTAGCTTTTTCCAAAACAAATAACGGCTGCTATCGCTGATAAAACGGAAAATAAATAGACACTAAACTCAAGTTTAAGAAAATCATCTGCAGTTTTGAGTCTGTATTGATCCAACACGTGTTTTTGACATAATTCTTTCACTGGATTTATATTCTCTGGATGTTTACAGAACAAGGATATTTTTGTTAGAAACTATCAATGTGTGAATTGCAGGCAAGCTTCATAAGTGAGTAATGGCTAATTTGGAGCGTTTGGTTTTTCTAGATAGAAGCTTTTGGTGTATGGACTGGTGTTGTGGTGCTTGAAATGGTTTATATCACCGAAAATATGAGAATCTAAGCTTTCGAATGATATGCTGCACATGTTCAAACCAGGCGATGTATTGTCTGTGAAGGTTCACGAATCTCTTGGAATTAGAGACGAAACGTCTTTATCTTGAAAACTGAATCCAGATGCTTTTACTTTCTTTTTGGGCGGTGTATTGAAAAAAAGTTGCCATGGTTAAACCTTTTCTTACTTATGTATATAGCTTTGTTTTTGAGAATATGGTTTTAAAAACAAAATTGGCCACAGTTTTTAGAAAGTGTTTTTAATTCATGTGGTTAAAACTGTAATGCAAGAGTTAATGATGTTTTAAATGAATAATTTGACAGTAAATTGAGATTGAGCAGTTGGACATTTTTGCATTTCTATTCCGTAATTGGCATTATTTAGATATCTTGGAGTCAGTTGTAGAAATGGTTTGACAGGTCATAAAAGCAATTCTAGTATCTGGAAAAAGTTTTCATAATACTTATTTTAATTATAACAACAGTTACCTAAAGTAGTCCAGATAAGAATGATAAACAGAAAGCAGCAAACCTTTATGGATATTTATGTTTGATACTCTCCAAACTCATCAAATCTGAAAAATGCATCACAGACCTCCATTGTACACTGCTCTAGGTACAGAAATAGTGATTGTCTGGTCGTCATTAACACTGTAGTGAAAATGTACATATTAAATCTAAATACCAGCCAGACAGAAAAAAATAATAAGTTTAACTCATTTGATTGTTACATTGATCCTGCAGACAACACATGACACAGGTTACTGAGCTGCAGGAAGACAAACCACTTTTACAGTCACAGAAGAATAAATAAATAGGAAAATAAAATAGTTTAGCTATAGTCATTGTAAAACCAAACAGCACCAGATAACACTTTTTTACAATATTATACAATACAAAATGCAGTAGTGCGTGTCACAATGGATAAGTCAATCAAGGACATTGTCTGCAAGTGTCACAAGTTTTACTACAAATCTAAAGAGGACAAAATGCAGTTTTTGATGAGTTAATCTTAAGAAAAGGGCATGTGGTTTAAAAAGGGTTTTTGGTAGAATATCTTAAATCCAGTGTGGTGTCATTAAATAGTACCTTGTCAAATATAAATGACAAGACTAGTTGAAGTGCATGTTAAAATCACTGGCCAATCAGATGAAACTCTAGGTTTTTGTGCAATGAAAAAAGTTAGAGTCACCAATGGGACATATATATATATTTGATGGCACTGTGAATAAAGTTAGATCTTATTGTTCATGTAAGAATGTTTTTACCTTTTACAAATCCCCACTGACAATAATCTTTTGTATGTTTTTAGACTAAAAACATCCAGTTCTAAGAGGTGCAGAAAATATTTTTGGAACTTTGTATTTATATTAATACAATTTAAAAACAAAGTAAAGTCATTTTCATGCCAATACTCAACAATGCATGTTTTTCTAGTATTGTGCTGTCCTCATTTAGGTTAAATTATTGACCATAAATTGAGGAGTACAAATCTGCAGATATGTTTTCATAAGCATATAGATATATTTAATTAACCAATATTATGAAATCAGATTGAAAAAGTTTTTGAGCCAGTGTCACTATCCATCCACTGGCCCATCCCTGACAATGAAAACGGCTTCAAGAATGGTCCCTATACCACCAAGATTAAATGTAGTTCAACACAGCACTATGAAGCTCTAACAATGAAGCTGGATTAAAAGCATTTGCACTAAATATATTCAGAGATAACACTCAACATGTCTACAATATAAATCCCTGTGTTCATGAGCTCAGGCCATTACTTGGACATTGTTTTAAAGTGCTGACACAAAGAAGCTCTTAATGGCCTCGGGATGAGAACATTATACATATGGATAAGCTGTTAAAGAAAATTATACCATGCAACTTGTAAATAGTCCTAGATTCATGAGAAAAGTAGAAACCTCTCCACCTGCATCAGAGCAGTTTGAGACAATACACTGGAGATGTCCACAGTGGCTTCTGTCTCTCATTCTTTCTTTGTTTACTTGTCCTCCATTCATTTGTCTTTCTCAGATCTGTTACAAGTCAAATGTTGAGCCTCTTCCTGCTCATTACAGATGAGATGAAGTGGAGAAACACAGCTTTAGAGTATATGGATTAGAGCCATCTGAAACACACACAAACACATTTGATTCAGAGAAAAACATGAATCAAGATACTGTATATTTTAGCATATTGTTGTGGTACATATGCTATATTATATTTCATAGTGCTACAGTATTATATAAAGGTTGCAAAGGTATTCACAATGTGTACTTACTAGAGCTGCAACTAACTCTTTTTTTGATTAGTCAAACTAATAATTATTTTATTTTTGTTATTTAGCTAGTGTTTTTTTATGAAGTGCATTTTATGCATTTTAAAGAGGGTAGTAAATATACATATTTTTAAATGAACTAAATGTGATTGTTACAATGTTCAATATAATTACTTTAATTACAATCTTAATTGTATTTCAGAGAGTGTAATAAATTTGTCATCATATTATAAAAAACAGAAAGCATTTTAAACTCTTTTAACTAAGGAGGCTTGTTATAAATCACATACTTATGATTATGTTTTATTTAATTGGTTTGTCCCAAAAGTAAACTAAAATGCACTGGTAGCCTAAATGTTCAGATTACAGCGTTCTGTTAATGTAAATTTAGTTGTTAATTTTAGGTCTCTGTGTACATAAACTACTTCTAACAACCAGTAAATGTTAAAGTTAACTTTATTTTCTCCAAAGTAACCTATACAGTAATATACGTTTACAGTTCAACTTATTCCATTAGCGTTTAGCATTAACGTTATTATCTTGTATATATGAGTTCATTCTCGACTAAAACATATCAATTACTCCCAAAACTAATTGTAATAATAAATAGTTACACAGATGGTGATTGAGGTCGGAGAGGCCAGTACGTTTTTGTCTGAGGTGCTTGTGCATTACAGTTGTGCCATTTTGATTTTGCAGGACCATTTTATTTAGCCTCTGTTTAAAGTATTCCAATACATTTGATAATCATGGTCTGGGGTTTTGTGATAGAATACAACTTTCTCCATTCCCAGGAGCACAAGCCGCCATTACGCAAGATAAATATACTTTAACAATGTTCAAGGGGAGGTTAAAACCTTCTTTAGCTCTGCATACATTACAACATTTTTTATCTGCACTCTTCTTTTATAATGTAAAAAATTCTTGTTTCTAAATCTAAATATTTTATTCCTGTAAAGCACTTTTAGTTACCCAGTGTATGAATATGTGATGCAATATATATTTTATATTATTTTTATATATAATTGCCTTCCTATAAACAATGTGACGCATCGACGCATTTTACGCACGTCGACGTATTTTCGTTACAGCACTACATACGAAGAAGTACAGATACCTGTGTTAGAAACGACAGTTAAAAGTCTAAGTACTAATTTAACTTCTCTACTCAAGTAAAAGTAAAGAAGTAGTCTCTGAATTTTCCAAACTAAAAGCAATTTTGCAGTCAATGATACATAATACGTTTTGCAATTAAATGCAAGACCGAGAAGAACAAATTTAATAATTTGACACCATAAAAGTTTATACATTTAAAATTCTTTAAAGACCTTGGAGGCAACCCTTTCAATGTTGTCTTCTTGGTAAGTTTGTAGATGATTAACTACTACTTTAACACAATAGAGGTTACTAGCCTTCAGGCTCTCGGCAAGTGAGAGCTAGCTAGTGTTAGCAGTCAAACTAGAATTTGATTCTGTGGTTAGGGCAAGCTTTTTTCAGCTTCGCCTCCTTTCAAAAGTTTAAGCCTTTCTTGAACCAGGGTGACCTGGAGAAAGCCATCCATGCTTTTATTAGCTCCCACTACTGCAATGCACTCTATGTGGGAGTTAACCAAACCGGACTTCACCGTTTGCTGCTTGTGCAAAACGCTGCTGCCAACTGCTAACTAACAGTCATAAACACGAGCACATAACTCCTGTCCTGTACTCCCTGCACTGGCTCCCTGTTCAATTTAGAATTCATTTTAAAATCTTAATGTTTGTTTTTAATGCACTCACAGGCCTTGCACCTTCTTATCTGTGTGAGACTCTGACCCCTCACCAACCCAGCAGAGCTCTACGTTCTGCTGGGCAACATCTGCTGAAGGTGCCCTGGAGTTCCATCACTGAACTGTCTGATTAAAGCCAAACTTAAGACCCACTCATTCAGAATGGCTTTTGGCACTTAGTGGCTCGATCACATGCTGTTTTTATTGTGAAAGTTTATTTTAAACCCATTTGTAATTATGCTTTTTTAATCATTTGTACATCACTTTGGTCAATCTGTGGTTGTTGTAAGGTGCTATATAAATAAATAAATGATTGAAAACCATGTTCACATTGTAAACAGACTTACAGAAGACAAGGGAAAAGTAAAAGCATCTGGACTCAGTTTTCAAGGTGAAGATGTTTCGCCTCCAATTCTAAGAGACTTTATCAATTCTGAGTTAAACTGGTACTGAGCTTATATCTCTAGAGGGAGGAGTTTCACCTGAAACCAAACCTAATGAAACCAGGCTGTTCTGGTTTCATAGTCGTTAGTCATGAAAGGGCAAAGTTACTCCTGTTGTGAGAGTCATTAAAGGCACAAGAGAGTTGTTAGTGACACTGCTCCATTAAGGTGTTTTAGAGAAAAACTCTTTTGTTTTAGGTTTAAGAACACTGTTGTAAATACTAGGCAACATGAATCTGAGGACACCTCCTCTGTTCAACGAATGCTTTTACATTTTCGCAAAAATGGCTTCCTTCACCCTCTCTCAAACATCTGGCCTCTCTGGCCAAAATTCGACATTACTGTCCTCAAAGGAATGTCCTTTGTCTTTGAGGTGTAGGTAAACTGCAGACTCAGGTCCTCCAGGATTTGTTCTTCTGTGCTGATACATCCTCTGACATGTGCTCAGGAATACTTCCAGAAAACATTGACGGTGAACACAATCCACGAGCCATTCGCGTTGCCAAATAAACCAATAGGTCAAAAATAAGCCATTACTAAACATGATCCAGAAGAGCTGGTGTTTTCTCTCAAGCCATCATAAAGAGGAAGATGCAACAAAGAAGACCTAAGACAGTTGAGTGACTAGAAGCCTGTATTTGACAAGAATGGGAGAACATTGCTAAACTTGAGTAACTTGTCTCCTCAGTCCAGACGTTTGCAGACTGTTATAAAAAGAAGAGTGGATGCCACACAGAGGTAAACATGGCCTTGTCCCAACTTTTTTGAGATGTGTTGATCCCCTAAAAATTTAAATTAACTTATTTTTCTCAGTTTAAACATTTGATATGCCATGTATGTTGTATTTTGAATAAAATATTGAAATTTGAAACTTCCACATCATTGCATTCTGTTTTTATTCACTTGTACAGTGTCCCAACTTTTTTGAAATTTGGTTTGTGTATTAACAAGAAGTACAATAACATAAATAAGGTGGTTTTTAACAGCAGTACTCCCTTTACATATCCAGTAGTTCAAATATTTCTCATAAAGCTCAACTTAAACATTAAGTTGAGGTGTGGGTTCTGAACAGGTACCAGCAAAAACAGAATTTTACCAATTTGTAGCTTATGGCATTGTGCGTAGTGGCTCTATATTATTATACAGTACATAAGATGAATAGATAGATAATCTGTCAGTATTTCTTTTACCTTCCTTCTGCTCACTGTCCATGTTTCTGTTTTTTACTGTTGTTAGTTTTAGTAATTATTTTAATTGCTAGTTCAGCCTTTAGTGTTTAAAGCCCAAATCACAAAATAATAAAAAAAAAGGTTTACAATGTTAGTTATTAGGAAGGATGTTGCATGTGTTTCTGCTCAGAGCTCACGGTTTACAGTGCATGTCTCCCACTGCTCTTCTGAGCTACACTATTTATTAGGCTGCTTACATTTTTGTTGTAAATGGTTCATAAACCCTGGCTTTATTCTGAATGTAGACTTTTAGCAAAATTAAATGCAGCTTTTTTGATGACTAGTGCTAAAGCAGAACAAAACTAAGCCCAAACAGAGCAGAGCATCTGTCACAGCGAAGCTTTGTGAGAGGGACATACACAGAGAGTAAGAGAAAGTCAGAGGCTTAACATCCGTAATATTGGGCATGTTTAATCAGTTTGGATAAATCCAGGATAAATGATCATGGATAAATGCTCTCATTAAAATAATAGCGCGATCAACTTGCCCAGCCCTGATTTTCTTATATTTATTTGCTGAAGATCAACAAAATTAAATAATTCAGTAAACAAAGCTAATGTTTAATAAAATGTGCTGAAATTTTAGTTTTACAGAGACAGTTTTTGTGACTCACTAGGAATCCTGATCTGATAGTGGTTGAGCACAGTGAGGACCTCCACTGCTTCAGTCTTGCTTTCAAACTCCAACAGGCCAGAGATGGTCTTAGCAGAAGCTGAAACAAAGAAAGAGGGAGTCTTATGTTTTGGATCTTGAGATAGAGCAACTGATGGCAATGCTTTACTTACGTTTGGCATCAAAGATCTTGAATTTGACAAAACTTGGCACGTCGTGCTCTTTACAGAGCTGGAACAGCACATAAACCAGAAAATGAATGACTATATCCAATTTGTGAGCAGGACACCTTAAAGGTCCCCTATTCTGCTTTTCCACTTTACTTTAGTCAGTTAATTTTTTTGTTGAGCTTTACAATGTTCCCGGAGACATACCTTTTTGTTTTTGCCCCTATTATTTATGAGCTAACTCAAAAATCTTTGAAAAAATTTTCTATGTACACAAAAGGCCTATTTCTCTCAGATATTTTTCACAAATCTGTCAAAATTTGTGAGCCATGATCAGTGCTGCTGCTCCCACCACGCACACCACGTACTGTGCATAGTTCACCAAGTGCTCAGAGAGGGCACCGCATTGATCCTGCTGTCAGTTCAAACATTTAGGTGCGTGGAATTACGTCAAGGGGGTTAGAGTATAAAACCACAACCTCAAGGAAGAAGAGAAAAAAAACAAGGGTCTTTTACGATTTCTCCTTTAAGTCAGTCTAAATAACATCAGAATTAGGCATTGTCCTTCCCCCTGTCACTGAGTTAATGATAAGAGAGAGGGGGATCATTCAGAAATGTGAAGAGACTAAGAGTGGGAGTCAGATATGCAGTGAGGAGTCACACACACTAAATGTGTGCTGGCTGGTGCAGCACCAGAATCACGTAGCATGTAGGCCTCTAAACCACGGTGGCTGCTAGCCATCTGGGTGGCCTAAGCAGAATTTATATGCGATGCACCATTCAGATTTTATTTACATCTTTTTATGTTTCATTTTATAATTTTTAATCAGAATAATTAAAATAAAAGATTTCCATTGATAGTCTTTTACTTTTTGTCCTTTGACTTCTTCTCTACTCTGTTCTTTTTTTAAAATAAGCCTACCTTGTCTTTAAAGGTGCATTAGTGTGGCACATCATGCACTGACGGTACTGCACCCAGTGTTCACTGTGTGCACACTTTACAAGCACGCAAGAATAACAACCGAAGAAGAATCTGCTGTTTTCGAGTGCGCTGGAGGCCGGTCTATTCCCTGTGTTCACAGGATTCATTTTAAACTTTGCCGCTAGCATTGCTTAGTTTACTTATGGCAGCAAATCAGGAAGTGAGATCTAGGTAAGCGAACATGCACACGAATGACCTCACATCCGCTAAAACAGCACAGGAGTTTCAATCCTGAAACCTTTTTCGATTGATTGACTGTACAGGCTTACAGAGGCAACTTTGGCAAATTCATTCTGCACAGCAGGCTGTTGCCGATGCACGTATGGGTTAAAAAAAAAATTATTTGAACCATTAAAACTTAATGTAACTTTTTAGAGTCAGATTTGCACAGACCTGATCATTTGGCTCTAAAATGTGAGATAGCTCTTGTTTCTCCTCCTCTGCCTGCTCTCAGTCTCTGACAAAAGATTTGTTTAATTAACGCTGCAGAAAAGGTTTCTGCTTTTGTTAGCATAGTTTAGCAATGTACCTTACTTTCTGCTGTAAATGGAGCTAAATAAATAGTTTCTTCATTAAGGCTGTCGTCTGTCCACACTCGCTTAGCAAACGTTTCTGTCCAACACGTCTTCACTCAGTTTTTTAGTTTTTGACTCATTATTATAACAGCTAATTGTACAGATTAAACTGTAAATTTAGCCACATCTACACAGTTTGTCTCAGTTAAACTCGCGTGTTGCAGTTTCTGTCGAGTCTTTTCACAGACTCACAGTCAATTAGACGAGGAACAGATCTGAGATCAGTTTGGTGCTGCCATACGAGAGCGGAGGGAGATCAGAGACAGAGGCAGCGCTGAGGTACAAACCAAACAAGCAATTATAAATAGTTGTTAGTTGTTAGAAGCGATACACAAAAAAGCTAACTTCACTTACAGTTTATCGGAGTTTCACAAACGCCTTCCCCTAAGCGTTACCATGGAGATCCAGAAAAGCACCTTACTCACTAATATGATCTGCATCAGGTCACCTCTTTTGCTCAAGTGTTGTTAAGTAAATGGGGGTGCACTGGTAGAGCGGTTGTCCCTAAACCGGAAGGTTGGTTCGATTTCCCCTCTACCCACAGTTCATAATGCCGTTGTGTCCTTGGGCAAGACACTTAAACCACCTTGCCTACAGTGGTGTTCCAGCTGTAACACTGGTGAATAGAAGCTTAAGGTAAGTCGCTTTGGATAAAAGCATCAGCTAAATGAGCCCACTTAAAGGCTACAAATGTGTTTTGTAGCTGAAAATAAAGTTTTCCCCCAATGATAACTTAATTTTAACTGACAAATATTTCACACGATGAGTTGATCATTTTGTTCAAAGTAATTTCAAACTACGCTGCGTTTAGAGAAGGGCGCCATTACGTTCACCAGTGAACTATTTTTAGCAATGGGAATCGAGTCACATCTGTGTTTTATTTATTTTTGCAAAGATCCTTTGCTGCTCCACTGAGTGAGTAGACAGGTCTATGTCACCTCCTTTTCCTCCTGTCTGTGTCGTCATGTGACTCAGCGGCAGAAGTGAACAGCGCAAGAACAAGACGAGCAAGTGCATTTAAAAATCACATTTGTTATAATAGATTTATTTCATTTGTGGCCAGTAAAAACAATATAATAATAACATTATTTAAATAGAGTTTCTAATATATATTGCAGGTCACATTTTTGAATATTTGAATAGTCGTGCCTATCCCTAGTTTAAACATCTCCTTTTAAAATGTAGTGTTTATGCTCTTTAACAAGATATGGTTGAAGCAAATTTTGGGCCTTTGAAATATTAATTTGGTCATTTGTATTATTAATAATTGGTCAAACATCACCAAACAAAAGCTATTTAATAAAGGTTTGCAGACTTTGTCAGACAGAAAGTCTGAGAGTTTGTGAAGTCGGGGGTCTGGGTGTCTTCCCCCATCAAATTCTTAATTAGATAAAGTAGATGTCATTTCCTTTATTTTACATGAATTTATGAAGATTTTAACTTAAGCTATATTGGGTAATTTTTATAAATACAAAACCATGAAATTGCTCCAGTTCTTTAATAACTGCATCTGAAGCACAAATAAGTGCCGTTTATAATGATGAAGTTTGGATTGGTTTTAGTTTATGACCACCATCAGGACTCTTTTAATATGATGACCCTCTTGTGTATTATTGATCTCTGATCTTCTATCTGATAATTTTGAACTTATAAAACAATGTATAATGATATATATTTAAAATGAATGAATAGACCAGCATTCTGATCAGGATCTTTGTTAATTAAAAGGAGCCTTCTGAAAGTGTATCCTTCTCCAGGAGCAAAGCCTAATCTGCCTAAAGCCTAAATCTAATTGACATGCTGTGCATCAGCAGCTGTTGTGGGGAAGCTGTCTTTTGTGAAATTAAATAAAGTTGTGCAGCTCTAATGCTGGGTCCTTTTTTGCCTCCACCAAAATAAAGTGGATTCAATTGCAGTCAAATGGCACGTCATTTATTTTGAAAAGATTACAGGAAATGTAGAGTTGCCGCAAACAGTATCTTAACACCGCTACAGAACTTGTGTGTAGTAGTAGTAGTAGTAGTAGTAGTAGTTTGGCTGCCTTTGGATGTAAACAAGATACAATTTAAGACTAGACATAAACAATGCTTAAGTCTTGTTGCTGAAAGAGAGTATGGGATTTACAGAGACTGGGGCTTTATCTGCGTTTGGAGACACTCGTGCTACAGTCTCCTCATGGTCAGCACAGCTCACCGATGATTTTCCCATCAGTTTTGGTCCAGTTCTTGTTGGGGGCCCTAGGCAATTGCCTACTCTTATGTATGCGCTACGCTAATGATAAGCACGCCACTGCTACAGCTAGTTGGAAGTATGCTATAATATTACCTTTTGTCAAGCCTAGGAAAGATGCAGCAAACTCTGGAAACTATAGGCCAATTACTCTTACCTCTCATTTATGAAAATGGATGGAAAAAATGTTGTTGCTCAAATCTCTATCTTTTTTTAAAGAATAACCTCTTTAGTAAGTAACAAAGTAGTTTCAGAAAAGGTAGGTCTACTGCATATGCTTTTATCAAAGTAAATAATGTATTTTGAACTTAGAAGGCTCCAAGTATGAAAGAAGTATTTGTTATTGTATTTTTTGCTATAGAAAAAGCTTATAACTCTATATATACACTTATATAGAGCTTATAACTATATGTGGAGAAAAGGGCTTCTTATTAAAATTTGTAAATTGGGACTAGGTGGAAAATTGTTTAATTGGACCAAACATTTTCGGTCAAATAGAACTTTTCAAGTTAAGGTTGATTCTGATATTTCTCTGATGAGAGCCACTCTAGATTATGGGAGCATGGTTTATAATAGTGTGTCCAAAATATCCTTAGAAAAGCTGGACAGAATGCAGTTTAGAGCTTTAAGAGTCAGTTTAGGGAATATGAAAAACAGCAACTCCACCATACTCCACAAGTAAAGCATTAACTGAAATTTCTCTTAAACTAAGAAGCACTAAGCCCACACTTTCATATTGGAGTAATAGTATCCATGGTGAGGGATGCTAAAACTTTACACAACTGTTGGGAGTACGAAAAAGCTCCAGAAAATATTTCAATTTACACAGCTGAAATGGTAGTTATCATCCTAAGTCTACCGTGGGTAGAGAAGATTAAACCTACAGTGAGGAAAACAAGTATTTGAACACCCTGCTATTTTGCAAGTTCGCCCACTTGTAAATCATGGAGGGGTCTGAAATCATCATTGTAGATGTATGTCCACTGTGAAAGACATAATCTAAAAATAAATAAATCACAATATATGGATTTTTACTATTTATTTGTATGATACTGCTGCAAATAAGTATTTGAATTAAAGTATTGGATTTGTTAGCTGCATAAAGACACCTGTCCACCCCATACAATCAGTAAGAATCTAACTACTAACATGGCCAAGACCAAAGAGCTGTCCAAAGACACTAGAGACAAAATTATACACCTCCACAAGGCTGTAAAGGGCTACAGGGAAATTGCCACGCAGCTTGGTGAAAAAGGTCCGCCGTTGGAGCAATCATTAGAAAATGGAAGAAGCTAAACATGACTGTCAATCTCCTCGGAATGGGGCCCCATGCAAGATCTCACCTTGTGGGGTCTCAATGATCCTAAGAAAGGTGAGAAGTCAGCCCAGAACTACGAGAGGATCTGGTCAATGACCCACTGTTTCCAAGGTTACTGTTGGTAATACACTAAGACGTCATGGTTTGAAATCATGAATGAGGGGACCTTCCCCTGCTTAAACCAGCACATGTCCAGGCCTGTCTTAAGTTTGCAATTTACCATTTGGATAATCCAGAGGAGTCATGGGAGAAAGTCATGTGGTCAAAGAATGATGAGGACCATCCCAAGAACACCATCTCTACTGTGAAGCATGGGGGTGGTAGCATCATGCTTTGGAGGTGTTTTTCTGCACATGGGACAGGGCGACTGCACTGTATTAAGGAGGGGATGACCGGGTGCATGTATTGCGAGATTTTAGGAAACAACCTCCTTCCCTCAGTTAGAGCATTGAAGATGGGTCAAGGCTGGGTCTTCCAACATGACAATGACCTGAAGCACTCAGTCAGGATAACCAAGGAGTGGCTCTGTAAGAAGCATATCAAGGTTCTGGCATGGCCTAGCCAGTCTACAGACCTAAACCCAATAGAGAATCTTTGGCACGAGCTCAAACTCCATGTTTCTCAGCGACAGGCAAGAAAGCTGACTGATCTAGAGAAGATCTGTGTGACCTCTGTAATTGCAAACAGTGGCTCAGTGGTAGAGCAGTCATCCTTCAAGGTAGGCGGTTCGATTCGCTCTTCCCATAATTCATACTGTTGTTGTGTCCTTGGCCAGGAAACTTGACCCATCTTGCCTCGAATGAATGTGTAAGAATGTTCAGTGAATGTATGTGGTGATGGTCGGAGAGGCCATAGGCGCAAAATGGCTGCCACGTCTCCCCCAGGGCATCTATGGTGGTAAGCTACAATTGTAGCTTACCACCACCAGTGACTGTGTATGAATGAAAAATGGACGACCTGTAAGCGCTTTGAGTCCCTTGGTCCCTTGGGAGAAAAGCGCAATATAAATCCAATCCATTATTATCATTATTATTACTGTACCAAATATTAACATTGATTTCCTCAGATGTTGAAATACTTATTTGCAGCTGTATCATACAAATAAATAAAAATAAATAAATAAATCATTGTGATTTCTGGATTTTTCTTTTTAGATTATGTCTCTCACAGTGGACATACACCTACGATAACAATTTCAAACCCCTCCATGATTTCCAAGTGGGAGAACTTGCAAAATAGCAGGGTGTTCAAATACTTATTTTCCTCACTGTACATGGGTAGTTATTTGTTCAGATTCAGCAGCAGATTTGCAAAGTATAAATTCTGGCGCCTCCAATTGCAAAGATCTTTGTTTTGAAGTCTAAATGCTGTTATTAATTTTGACATTTAGGTATAGTTGTACATTTTTGTTGGGTCCCTGCTTATATGGGGATTGATTGTAATGAGGCTGCAGATTAGCTGGATGAAAATGTTCTTAATGTTAATCATATTTTTCCAGTTTGGCTAGAGAGAACAGAAGCAAAATCAATAATTATCGAATTTTACGATCATGGCAAAAATTATGGAATAACAATACTAAAAGTAGGCATTATTGTAAAATTTAAAAAAAATCAGTCTGTCCAAAAAATTGAATCTATCCAAATAAGAGCAGGAGAGAGAATACAGTGTTCTCCCAGATTAGGATTACACAGGTCTACACTCCACTTTATTTAGAATTAAAAAAGTGTGATTCAGATAAATATGAGTTTTGTGATTTGAGTGAGACTGTTGATCATATTTTTTGGGAGTGTGTGAAGTATAGTGTGGAGAGGGAGAGAATGAAAGCAATAGTCACAGAAGCGGGCAGGGAGTGGAGTATTGTGGGTCTTTTGGGTCAGGGGATTAATCAAAAGCAGGTCTGGAGGGCTTTATTTTTTTATGTTCTACAGTTTTAATTAATAGACTGTACTGTTGTACTTTAAGGCATGATGTTGCATACTCCGATAGGTAGGTGGCGATATGCACCTTTGTAAAACGGTCTGTAGTCTGCGAAACACTTTGAAGAAGATGATTTGTGAACAATATTTGAGAGAAATAGGCCTTTTAGTGTACATACAAAAGGTGTTGAGTTAAGATTTTTTTTGAGTATATTTGTATGAATTGTTCTATGAATAGACTAGACAGCTTGAAAAGATTCTTGAATATTGGAAATTTCCAAGAAGCAAGAATAGGTAACCGAGAAGCAGAATAGGTAACCGACACTTATTCTTAGACTGATAATCTGAAAGCATAGAAGCCACGTACTTTGAGTAAGTGCTCCTGGGAGATGCATGGGGGAACATTGTAGTAGTGCAGGACTGCAGACGGAGGCTGAATAATGTTTTTGGAGGCCTGTCCCGCACTGCTGAAACGGTTGTTCCTTGTCATGGCAAAGTCTTTGTAGCTACTGCTCCCATCTTCCAACTCAAAGACCTGGCTGGGAATCACTGCATGCTGCTTGGACACACTGCAAAGCAAAGTCATTAACCATCAGAGGCCATACTATATTCTGTCTTCACAAAAACACACAATAACGGTATTACCAGACGTTGAGTCTTTTGCCAAACACCTTGATACTGTTGAGATGAGTGATGGCTCTGTCTACTGCATACTCATCTCCCATCTCTACCAGAGCTGTGCCAGGAACACTCTTCATGAACTTCACCTGCAAACATCACTATCATCATCGTCATCATCATCATGTTTGTTTTAATATTTTTTGTAGTGCTTGATTTCAAGGATACTTTTCAAAAACAAATACAATTTGAACTTTACATCCTTGCAGTTTTTGGCTCACTTTACATGAAAAACCCACTTGAAGAAAAGAGGAAGACAAGATGGAAGGGCAATGTGAGACTCTATTTTGAGTAACTCATGGTCAATTGAATGGCTAATTAGTCCCGAGCCTGCCATGCATAGCAAGGGACTAATTGTTGCGCAGCCCTCACCAGTAATCCCCAAGTGTCTGACAAATGAATGACGAGCAAGCAAGTAAATTGCTTACTTATGAAATGAATGGAGATCAAAGGGGCAAATGGCCATTGAATGAGTCTCTCATGATGAAACACGCTTGGAACAGACTATGGACATGTGGACAATGGCGAGAACTTTCCGAAAATGTAAGTTTGTGGTAGTTAGAAAAACGACTATATTGTTTTTGCCTGGATTTTTATTTTATTTATATAGTTTTCTTCTCTGAAAGGATTCTAAATTTGACCCCCTAAACATATTCAAAAACTCACAAAATTTTGTCCAAACTTCAAGTATGGGTGAAAATTTCGGTACACAGGTTTTTCACAACAAGGCAAACAAAAATTATTATTATGGCCATGCACTAGAAAAAACAGGAAGTCAACCATCCTGGATTATATACAATTTTGTGCTGACACAACAGTTTTTTTAACTCCATCTCCTCCTAGGGATTTTTACCAACAGAGCTAAAAATTGCTTAGCATAATCAAAGAAGGGCTTTTAAAGTTATCCAAATTCTCTGAGTGTCGGTGACTCAAAATTTTAGTTAAATTTCATTACCCTTAAATTGTAATAACTTGCAAACGCAAAGTCCAATTTGCATCAAATTCTTATCAATTATGTATTAGTCGGGCTTAAACACATTTTAATGGATAAAAATTCTATTGGTGCAACAGCGCCCCTTACAGAGTGACACAAAGATTTCTGCAGAAACTGACAAAATTTGGCACGTCTGATTGGTCACACTGATCAAAAAATCTTCTTAGACCCATGCCTAATTTTTAATGGTGCTTGTTTGTTGTAAATGGACGGAATTTGGGATATGTATTCCTCATTTCATTCTAAATCAAAAAAGTATATTGGCGCCTCATCCTATCTTTGACCATGTTGTTATGGCAACACCACAATATTTGTTCAAATAAATGGTAAAATATAGAAAACATGGGACAAAATTATTTTAATTTTTAAACAATTGTTTTTTCCGGTCAGCCCTGTGACTAACTGGCCACTGTCCAGGGTGTACCCTGCCTCAGGGCCAAAGCTGCTGGGATAGGCTCCAGTCACCCGCGACCCCTAACTGGACAAAGCGGTAGAAAATGAATGAATGAATGAATGAATGTTTTTTTTCCCACTTGCAAACATTTTCAGTTTTGCCTTAAACTTTAACCATTTATTCTTTACACTTGCCTGAACAGATCCAACTTTAAAAAGTTGGACTTACTCATATCAAATTTACAAGAAAAAACTGTTAACAACCATTAAAAACATTGCCTATTGGACCATCAGAAATTTTTGTTTGTCCAAATTTTACAAAGTTTTCCATGACAAACAAGGAAAACACCTACCTTCTCAATGTTGCCATAAAGACAGAAGAGGTTGAAGATGCGAACACAGTTCATCTTGGACGGATGTAGACCACTCACCATGGCAACAGAGCTAGGAGCATGGCCAGAGTACAAGCTGGAGGACTGGGGCAATGGGTATGACACCATGTCTGGAATGTCCACTGAGCTCATCTTGTACCTGCTGTTACCAGGCAGAGGCAGCAGGGGGCAGAGCGGACCTGGACATAAACATTTAATGTGTATGTACAGTGTACAAGATGTTTTGGTAACACTTTAGAGTAGAGGGCACATTTTATCATAAATTTATGCAGGACTCGTGCATTAGTACATGCTTCAAACTCTAATGAATCACCAGGAATGATCATGTTTTCATCATATTTTCATCCTAACCCTAACTGAAAACCTGTAACCCTAACCAAAATCCCTATGCATATACTCAAGCAAAAAAAAAAAAAATATTTATATATATATATATATATATATATATATATATATATATATATATATATATATATATATAGTGTTTTAACAATAAGTTCTTACTATATCCATTATCATTGTAGGATGATGGGTGTTCTCCTAATATGGCCTGTCGCTGTCGTCCCTTCCCCCGTTCTGAAACACATAGGCAAATACACATAAATTAATACAAATTGGGATTAGACCTGGGCTGGGCTCAGACATGTACTGTTCCTGTAACTACACAGACAAAAACCAGCAGGGCTGGGCTTTGGAGTGAAGTTTCCAGAGGTTAAACAACATTTCATTCCAAAGAGTATTGAATTTTTATTTCCATTTTAAGATAAAGTAATTGGCAATTTTAGTTTTATGCATGAGAATGCAGATATTACTCAGCATCTTCAGAGAAAAGGGTTTGCCAAAGCCTAAAAGAACTCCGCTGGTTGTAGCCATTTGATTCCTCAAGCCACATTGTGCAGTGTTAAAGGTAGTTAAAATTGAAATGTCACTGTTAAGAGACAATAGGCTTTATTTTAGATTTTAGTCTGTATTTTGAATAATGTTAGTGATGGATTAAACTTCTAAAGGCAAGGAGCAATTAACATGGAAAACAATTTTCTTTAGAGAAAATGTAAACAGATTACGTTTTGTCCAAGAATTCTAACATTGTTTGAGTTGGAACTGGTGGTCACACTTTATTTGACACTACACTTAATACAGTGTATATACCTTAATGAGTACTATCTACAAATTGTTATAACATGTAACTACATAGTACATACATAATGGAATTGTGTAATTACATATTGTAGGTAGGGTTAGTAGTTACATGTTAATATAGTTTGTTACACAGTGTGTTACATTGTATCTACCTCATTAAGTACACTGTATCAAGTGTAGTGTAAAATAAAGTGTTACCGAACTGTTACATATGTTACAGACTGTGTGAAATCTGGCATTTTACTAAATGCCTAAGGAAAATACAAAAATGCCTGAAGTTTGTATGCAAAGTATGAAAAGCTTTATATTTCACACATTTCCTCTACAACGCCAAAGGGTTAGGGGGTTAGGGAGGGGTCAGGAATTTCTGAGGTGTATGTGCATGACCAAGTGCCAAAACATAAAGTGTTTTTGTGTAAAAAAAAAGCCATTCTAGCATTCCTTGCTGCAACAAGTAGCTCAACACCACTTCTGATTTCTGGCAAGATGGTCCTTTACTTTCTGTCATAGTTCTTTGTTCATTTTCAAAAATATGTTCAATGCCAATAAAAGACTATTTTGATAGTTTTCCCAGAGTGTACATACTTGTCATCCTGTATAATACCCAAGTAATGAATAGCATGCCTAGGAAAAAACATGTAATATAATCACAAAAACAGACATTTCAAAATGTTTTTTTTACAGTATCAACAGAAATAAGACCTTATTGCTCAGATACAGTCACAGATGGTTGAAATATACACACATTTATCCAAGTAATTTAAACATTAAATAGAATGATCCTCTTGCAAAGAGTATAAGAAAAACACACACTGTAAGAAATCAAATAAAATGCCATTTTTGGTGCACTGAACTAAACCAATAATTGGTCTGAGAGATTATGTTCAATGCACAGAGCTCACTGGATCAAAAAATCTGAAGAGACAGTACCTGTTGGCATCAGACAGCAAGTTCTTTTTCTTTCTCCTTCAGCACCAAAGAGCATCAACCTGCATTACATTATTATAACCAAAATGCATGATCATTCATCATTCATTCAAATTAAACAAAAACATCAGTATATGCTGTTTACAGTCTGCAAGGAGGACAGGTTTATGGAGGCACATTGGAATCGAGAGTCTGAATACACACACAAGTGCTGAGTGCTTATTCAGGGGAGTATAGTAAAGCTGGGGGTTTTGATTGATATTGTAGGCTTTATGCAGTCATGGCATTGCAAAAATGCAAAAAGACAAAGATGATATATTTGTCCCAATACTGCAGTGTTCTGTGGGTGGCTGTTTTACTCTTTCATAAACACTCTCAAACAGAGTAACAGGAGGTTTGGAGGAAGCGGCTCTGCCCAACAATGTAGCACACACACACACACATAGACACATCATTAGACACAGACAAGCACTGCTGCACAGAAACTTAGCTTTCAGTGCTGTTTTTAGCCAGGAATGAAACCACATGGGTTTAATTGACTGTTTACTTTCTTACTTGCTTTGACCATTAGCTAAATATGAACATGTCAATTAAAAAAATACACTAGAAAGAGATGAGAGATGTTTTAGTAAGAAATATTACATTTTGACTTTCTGTTGTTTAAAGCCAGCAGTAACTCTTGCTATTCAGCATAGAGTGTCATTTAAGAAAGCAGTATCCATATGTTTGTGCTCTGTTCAACATGTTCTAAGGAGTCTGCAATGTGCCTCCATTCAATCTATTGAAAAATATTTTAGAAGAACATTAGAACAAAGTTATGATGATTTCACTTCCACTCACTATTTGAAATGCTATTACATGACTTAAAATGTCTCCAAAAACATGTCTAACCTAACTTTTTCTATCAACAGCTGTCATTTTTAGGTTTTCTCCTAATTCTCAATTCCCACGGAATAAGCAAAACTAAACATTCTTCAGATTTTTCAAATAGATAAATGTATAGATTGGAGAGCAGAAGGATTTGCTAAGTTGACAACAAAGGATGTTGATTCAGGTGGTATCAGGAGTCAGTCTGGACACATATCCACAGAGCTAGATAACACACAACTAATGGATTACAACAACAGCATCAAAGTGCTTAATGTAAATGTCACAAGTTAAATGCTCCTAACATCTAACAATTGAAAACTTTCTATGTATTCTTAAATATGTAGCACTGTTACTTGTGTGTATATACACATAGACACTGCTCTTTGATATGAGGCCTGTAGTCAGGTCCACAGAGGCGTGTTGAAGCAGCAGCTGAGTGGTGGTCTGAAACAGAACTCTTTGTGATGGAGCGTGGGTCTGTGCATGAGTAGCTTCTCTTTCTACAGCGTGGGCCGAGGTGCAGGCTGGTGAGTGGCGCTCTGGTGGACTGATGTGAGTGTTTTGATTCAAGATGGACAGAGGCGGTGCAGGAGTCTTGGTATAATACAAGTATAGTATAGTCTCTTTATCCAACTTTTGAATAAAAGCCAGAAGAACCACACAGTTCTCATCTTCTGCTGTGTCTTGACCAGATCCTTATATATTGTGTACAGCACTGGGTGAATACAGGGCTTACCTCGCCTGACCAGGTATGGTTTGGTGTAGTCCCAACTTTCATTGTCGTTCTTGATTACATTCAAACGTGTTGGCTGTTGGCAAAAGCACAAAACAACAGATCACTTTTTCAACCAGGAGTCACAGATGACAATAACTTCAAAAGAGTCCAAACTTTAACAGCCGTGCTCTTGTGTGATGTTCATGTGCGAGTTATCTCAAGTATATTTTAGTTATTAAGTCAATATTTGATATTGATAATAGTCATCAATATACAACACAGATCAGGATGTTTCTTTCTACACTGTGTGCACAATTATTTGGCAAGTTGTATTTTTGAGAATTTTCTCATTGTACAATAAGAATGAGAATTTTGTTATATTACAACTACAGTGCTCTTTGTCAATCCAAAATATTAACAAATCTTCAAATCTAAACATTTAAGTATAAAAGTGAAGGTTTGGCTTTCTTATTATAAAAAGGCAACTATTAGTGTGCAAAGTTATCCATCAATCCATCCATCAGTCTAAGCCCAGACTTCCCACTCCCCAGACACTTCCTCCAGCTCTTCCGGGGGAATACCGAGGCATTCCCAGGTCAGCCGAGAGACATAGTCCCTCCAGCATGTCCTAGGTCTTCCCCTGGGTCTCCTCCCGGTGGGACATGCCCGAACACCTCCTAGGGAGGCCTCCAGGAGGCATCCGAAACAGATGCCCCCAGCTGGCTCCTCTCGATGTGGAGGAGCAGTAGCTCTACTTTGAGATCCTCCCGAGTGACCGATCTCCTCACCCTATCTCTAAGGGAGCGCCCTGCCTCTCTGTGGAGAAAGCTCATTTCAGCCGCTTGTATCCGGGATCTTGTTCTTTCGGTCATGACCCAAAGCTCGTGACCATAGGTGAGAGTAGGAACGTTGATTGACTGGTAAATCGAGAGCTTTGCCTTACAGCTCAGCTTCTTTTTTACCACGACAGACCGGTACATCGACCGCTCCCTACTTCCCTCACTCGTGAACAAAACCCCAATATCCTTAAACTCCACTTGAGGCAGGAGCTTTCCACCAACCTGAAGGGAACAAGTCAACCTTTTCCGACTGAGAACCATGGTCTCAGACTTGGAGTTGCTGATCCTCATCCCAGCCGCTTCACACTCGGCTGCAAACTGTCCCAGTGCACACTGAAGGTCCTGGCTTGATGGAGTCAACAGGACAACATCATCTGCAAAAAGCAGAGACAAGATCTTGTGGTCCCCAAACCAGACTCCTCCGGCCCCTGGCTGCGCCTAGAAATCCTGTCCATAAAGATAATGAACAGGACCGGTGACAAAGGGCAGCCCTGCAGGAGTCCAACATGCACTGGGAACAGGTCTGACTTACTGCCGGCAATGCGAACCAAGCTCCTGCTCCGGTCGTACAGGGACCGGACAGGCCTTAGCAAAGGGCCAAGGACCCCATACTCACAGAGCACCCCCCACAGGGCGCAACGAGGGACACAGTCAAATGCCTTCTCCAGATCCACAAAGCACATTTTGACTGGTTGGGCAAACTCCCATAAACCCTCCAGCACCCTGGAGAGCTAGTCCAGTGTTCCACGACCAGGACAAAAACCGCATTGTTACTCAGGGTGTATCTCATCCACCCCTGGTGCCGTGCCACAGAGGAGCTTCCCAACTACCTCAGTGACTTCTGCCTGGGTGATGGATGTGTCCACCTCTGAGCCCTCTGCCTCTGCGGAAGTTGTGTTGGTGGGGTATTCCATCCACCGTCCAACAATGTCCCCAATTGAAGTCAGCAGCATTGTAAACCGTGTTGGCAGGACACTGCTGCTTCACTCCTGAGGCGATAGTCCTTCATCATGGCGTCACCGAACTCCTCCCAGACCCGAGTACGCACACACGCACACACACGGGAGTGCATCCTCCTTCTGTATTCCCTCACCCTGATGGAGGCTCTAAGGAAGGTACAAAGTCTTGTACAGTCTGTAAAGCCCTTTGAGGCAACTGCTGTTGTTATATGGGGCTAAAGTAAAGAAAAATAAATGTCTTTTCTTGTGTTATTATCAGAGCGTCTAAATCTAAAAACACAATTTTGTCAGCTGCAGTGTTAATACCCGTGCATATTCAATCTTGAGAGTACAACATCCAGCGTAGATATCTGCACCGTTAAGAGCTGCCTTGGCCTTCTTGGCATTCTGAACTGATTCAAACCTGTAAGACTGTGGTCAAGGAGATGTCCCAGCATTTCAGCAAAACACACACACAACTTACACATGCACCAAGGATACTCCACCATGGCCTGGATTCCATTTCTTTTAAAAATGACGATTCTCAGCACATTTCCAATAGGATTACACACCGTGTACAAGACATCCTGGGAACAGCACCAGAACAAAATCTGTCAAACCTGTAACAAACTCAGAATAAAATAAATGCTTAAATAAAAGGTGTGTTTACCGTGGTAATGGGGTACAGGGGGTTCTGTATGGAAAGAAGCAGGACTTTATTGCCACTGTTGGGGTTGTCAGCGTTAGTTGGTCTGGTGATTCTCTTGGATGTGGAATAATTAAAATAAGCTTGCTGTCCTAATGAAAGCATGAAGAGAAGATATACTGGAGTACTTAGATAAATAAATGACACATGCACAAAATTACACTTTTTCTTGGACAGTGCTCTTTAAAGTTTTGAGCACACATTAGGCTACAGGATGTCCAAAGATTAAAAGATTCTGATTTGGGATTGCTGCCCCACTTAAAAGGTTGGACAATTATCTTTATGGAAAAACTCCAAAGGATTTAAACTAAGCACTAAACAAAACAGACTTCTTAAGAAAACATTAAGGACTTAACTATTATCATGTCTAATAATAATAATATTATGAAAGAGCAGTGTACTAACTGTACTAACCTTATCAGAGCTAAAGTACTAGAGTCCTGAACTTGGATTCCAGTTATGTCAAGGGCAAACTGAGCCATTTAACAGATTTAATGGCTTACAGATTACAGTACAGTTAATGACACAGAAGTTCATCCATAAATACACTAGGAACATAACTGATGCGTGATCGCTTTAGGTAAAAATACAGTATTAGAAAACAGAAACAAGAGCACAAACATCCTGTTCTCATGTTATTATAACTCAGTCAACTTTTAAACCCAGCAGAACTGTTAGAGGTCGACAGCTTGTTCCTGTCACTATCTCTACACTGGACCAGCCTCAAATGCAGGCTCTACATCAAGACTGAAGATCGGTCTCTGTCCTCCAAAGCACTCTTAATTAATGATCTTTTTCTTCTCACAGCTTGAATTTATTTTGTGAAACTTGGCTTAGGCCTAATATTTTTCTGCCACTAAATGAAGCCTCTCCCCGATTATGTGAATGCACAGGTAGGTCACAAGTCGAAACAGGGTGGTGGTGTTGCAGCCATTTATAAAGCTGCATTTTGTACTTTACAGGTACATCATCATAGACAAAATTTAACTCATTTGAAGTGTTACTCATCCAACATATTCCTTCTCAAACAAACGGAAGGAAGCAATTTTATTAAGCTGAACTCTATCACCTTTAGATTAGAATTATTAGATATTATATAGATATTATATTTATTTTTATTTTTCTGTCTTTTTTTAATTAAATTATTAATAACAGTAATTTGTAAAGCAACATTAGTAAACTACAGTACAACTACAACTTCTAATATACCATAACTATAGTAAAATAGTTTCGCTGACTATGTTTACCCCTGCATCTCCTCGACTGGGTAAAGTGTCAGGATGAACAACACGTATTTGTCCCACACAGCTGTCACTGGAGGCCGCATTATTCTCGAAGTGTAGCCTACTCCCTGTCACTACCGCGGCCACGGCAAGTACACCCGCCCCGGCTTCTATCACCTGTATTAAAGGTAAAGCAGCAGGTGCTAAAGGTAAAGCAGCAGGTGCTAAAGGTAAAGCAGCAGGTGCTATGCGCATACGGTTTCCCTTCCCTTCACTCCTTCACTACAGCGTCCAGAGCGACTAGTTTTCTCCCGTGTCTTTCACTGATTTTGGGCAAAGTGTGGGAAAAACAGAGTGTGCTTTATGTAGCTACAGAGCGAGGCACAAGCAGCGCCGCCGCTGTCCAAGTTACATACACACATTCACTCCCGCTCATTCTCACTTTCACTCGGCTAAAAAGACTCTAAAGGTAGATGTTCTCCATCAAAACCAGAGTCAGCCATTACTAAAGCCAAAGCTTCATAACAGGTGTATTTTTTATTTGTCATTTTCGCGTTTACCAACTCGAGTGTAGGTGTAGAGAATGAGGCTTCTACTGCCCCGTCCTGACACGCCCACTGACGCATCAGCGCTTTGTAACCATGTGCGTTTGTTTTGTCTCTCTGTGAAAGGGAAAGACCGCGAGTATGTAAAAGTTAATCTACAAACAAGCATCAAAAATAAAATGAGCTTCTTAACTTAGGTTATCAAGATGATCATTAAGCTTGTGCGTTGATGCTGGACAGGACAAGAGGGGGAAAACAAAGGGAAAAAATGTCCGCGAGTTTCACGATATAGTAATTTTCTACATTGCACGGACTACAAGTCGCAATATATCGAGTATATTCGATATATTGCCCAGCCCTACTTCCACTGTTATGCCGATGATACACAGCTGTATCTACCAATAAAAGCGAATAATACTACTGACATCATGCGTCTAGAGGCCTGCTTCGTTCAATTAAAACATGGATGTCTCAAAACTTCCTCCATTTGAACTCAGATAAAACAGAGCACAAGTCATCGGCACAAGTTCAACAATCTTACTGTCTCGATCAACAACTGTGTGTTGGAGCACGCAAAACTGCAAGGAAACTCGGTGTCATTTTTGACTCCACACCATTTCTGCAGCAGAACATTAGTGAGGTCACTAAACTGGGCTTTTTCACTTGAGGAATATTTCAAAAATTTGCTCCTGCCTCTCTTTAGCTGATGCTGAAATTCTCATTCATGCATTTGTCACATCCAGGCTGGACTACTGCAATGTGTTATTCTCTGGACTGCCGAAGAAAAGTACTCACAGACTACAAATGGTCCAAAATACAGCCGCCAGACTTTTAACAAAGACCAGGAAGTTTGATCACATTACTCCGGTCCTGGCTTCATTACACTGGCTTCCTATTCATGTTAGAGCTGATTTCAAAGTTATCTTGTTAACCTATAAAATCCTTTGTGGACGCGCCCTCTTACCTATCTGACCTCATCACCCGGTATACTCCAGCTTGTACCCTTCGCTCAGGACACTGGCCTCTTTCAAGTCAGAGCCTTTTTTAATAGAGCCCCATTTTTGTGGAATGGGCTCCCGGTGAAAGTGCGGCGATCTGACTCTGATGAGGCTTTCAAAAGCAAACTCAAAACATACTTATTTCACCAAACGTATGGAGACTGATTGATCATAGGGTTAGGTTTACACTGGTTGTAGCTGTAGATACACACTCAACCTCTATTTTGTCCCAACTTGTACTTGCAATTTTCTAGTGACTGGGAATTGCTTCTTAGTTTGACTTGGACTCTAATGTGATCATTGGGGACATAGGTACATGTACATGTGTTTTCTTTATGCAAATCCTCTCCTTACCTGCAATATACACAGGTTCCTTGGCTCCACAGGACACACAACGATCAGCACCCTCCAGTACAGAGAACTCCACCAGCGCCTGACGCTTGAATGGCATCATCATCACATAACTGAAACGCAGAAACACAAAAAAAAATCTGTCAAACAGGGCACAGTCATCTTTAAACTTCAGTCAGTGGTGAGCAGTGAAAGCCACTGGCTGCTCATTGCCAAGATGCTGCTTTTCTGATACTATTGATCTAGCCATGTCCTTTTATGAAACTAGATCATCATCATAGTAATAGCATCAGCAGTAGACTCAGCTTAAGGCACAAGCAGGAGAAGCAACTTAGCAGCAGAAGCCTACAAAACTGTAAGTGTATGTGATTCTAGTCATTTTGAGCTTAGTGCCGTGTTATTGCTGAGAAACTTTGCTGTGTTTACTACCACTCTGTCACATAATGCACTCGTGTCTACTCTCACCTGCTCTCGGGCTGGTTTCGTTTGAGTTTTTTGCGGCTCATCTGGAGGTGTGTCCTACTGAATTCAATTACTTGAATGAGACGACTATTTAAGTGTGAACCACCGCGCAGCGGTCGATGTCAATTATGCAAAAACTGACTACTACCATTCTAGGTTAATCAACCTGACTCACGCGCTCTCTTTAAAACCTTCTCTGCCGTCCTTTGTCAACCAATCAGAATTGCAACGGACATGACGTTAGCTAGTCAACAATCTACAAAGAAGTAAACAAGCCACCATGGCGTACAGTGGAAAGGCTGTAAATGACTTCTGTCGTTTATGCTGTAAAAACTTGAGAATTATTTAAAACTGATTGAAGAGCAAAGGCAAACAAACTCTCGGCAGTCCCCCGCGCCTGTTTTGAACAAGGGACTTGGGTTGCCAAAGTGTGACCGCAAGGCAGCAGTCCAGCAGCATTGAAATGTGATTGGTTGTTACGGAACATATCTGAGGAGCTGACTGGCTCACAGAGCTTTGCCAGACTGATTTTCTGTATATAGCATATACAGAAATCCCACATCAGACTGTGCCCGGCTATTTAAATCTATCCCTAAAGCTATGTTGTGTGATTTCCACTGAAAATCAACTGTTCAAATTATGTACCAGTTGGTTTTGATGTAACATATTACACATTAGTGATGGAAAATCCACCTCTTCTCAAAGATTTGGCTCTTTTGGCTTAGCTCTCTTATGGCTTCCAAATGGCTCTTAAGTTAGTATCACTGAGCCTTTTATTTTATCCAAATTTAGCAAATGTGAATGGCTGTTGCTTTGGAAAGAATTTTTTATTCAGTGTTTTCATTTAAAACAAAAAACATATTTTTATTAAGGTTTTTGATAAAACAAAAAAAATACAGTTACTAGACATTTAATAAAACTCTTAGTAGAACAACTGAACACAGCCACAGCAAACAAATTTTAAAAAAAGTTTTAACATCAAAACTCTTTACCGCATGTTAGGTTCTTATGTCTGTGCAAGTTTGTTGTTAACCCTGCTCTGATAGAAATTTAAATTTTACATAGTCTGCACTCAACTTTGTGTTCACCAATATCATTACAGCCAGACTGCTTCTTTTTTGTTTATTGCTCATTTCGTAACTTTGATTGCGCTTGCTTTCAAATTTGCCTCTCTCTGTTGCTCTGTGTCCCTTTTGCTCTGTGAGCACATGTCTTCCTTCTATCACATACAAACAACACATCACTAGTACACATCTAAAGGTAGAAGGACATAGTACAGGTTTGTTTACCATTGTGTACACTCACCATATAGGTCCAAATTTCTCCAGAGCTTCAATGAGGTCCGCTTCCACCACTGCTTCACATAAACCCCTGACGTGGACCACAGGACTTGGAGAGATGCGATGCAAGTCTCCATTGTCCTACAACACACACAGAGTTGCATCCAAAATTCATATAAACCTGCTCTAGAAGAGAAATAGAAAGGAGTATAATGAAGAGGTAAACATAAAAAGATTGAGCATACACAAAAAAAAAAACAGTTTATCCTTCCTGTCATAATATGATGTCTGTTACTCTAATAACCTACCAGTCTAGGACAGGCTCAAAACTATGTTCTACTTTTGCTGGTACCATATACAGTTGTGCTCCTAAGTAGACATACCCTGGCAGAATTTGGGATTTTTGCACACAACAAATTGTTGTATCATAATGACAAACTAAAACTACCCAAATGACCCTGATAAAAGTTTTACATACCCTGGTGATTTTGGCTTGATAACATGCACACAATGGCTACTAAGGGTAACCATTTTCACCTGTGATCTGCTTGTAATCAGTGCCAGTGTGTGTGTGTGTATGTATCACAGTGAATTTCTGGGCTCCTGACAGACCCTTGCATCTTTCATTCAATGCAATTTAACACATTCGAAGTTTTACTCAAGGACTCAACGGCTCTACTGTTATTGCTGGATCTCAGTGCTGCATTTGATTCAATTGATCATGCAGTGCTAATCAACAGACTAAAAGATGTTTTTGGCATCTCTGGCTCTGCTCTTGCTTGGTTAGAATCCTATCTGTGTGATAGGTCTCATTTTGTCTCGTTTAATAAATCCTTCTCCTCCACGGCACCAGTGAAATTTGGTGTGCCACAAGGGTCTGTGCTCGGTCCCATACTTTTTTCACTATATGTTACACCATTGGGACAAATCATCAGAAGTTATGGAGTGAACTTCCACTGTTATGCCGATGATACACAGCTGTATCTACCAATAAAAGCGAATAATACTACTGACATCATGCGTCTAGAGGCCTGCCTCGTTTCAATTAAAACATGGATGTCTCAAAACATCCTCCATCTGCTCTTGTTAACTGGTCCTGCAGGTCATCGGCACAAGTTCAACAATCTTACTGTCTCGATCAACAACTATGTGTTGGAGCACGGCACCACTATGAAGAACCTTGGTGTCATTTTTGACTCCACACTATCTCTGCAGCAGCACATTAGTGAGGTCACTAAACTGGGCTTTTTCACTTGAGGAATATCTCAAAATTCGCTCCTGCCTCCCTTTACCTGATACTGATATTCTCATTCATGCATTTGTCACATCCAGGCTGGACTACTGCAAAGCGTTATTCTCTGGACTGCTGAGGAAAAGTTATCTTGTTAACCTATAAAATCCTTTGTGGACGCGCGCCCTCTGACCTATCTGACCTCATCACCTGGTATACTCCAGCTCGTACCCTTCGCTCTCAGGACGCTGGCCTCCTTCAACTTCCTCGAATAAAGAAGAAGTCTGCTGTCTACAGAGCCCTTTCAACCTCCTCCTAGGACAGATCAGAGGTGGACGCAAACCGCTGATCTGCTGGGTGATGTGTACCCCCCCACCCCCGGACTTTGCTCTAGTGTGAGGACCCCCAGCCCATCTGTCATCTACCTTAAAGTTGACTGAGGTCCCATCCACATTACACGCACACACAGTGTTTTTTTTAGTTTTTGTGAATATGTTTGTGTATTTCCATGTATTTTTTTCCAAATGTCCTGGACACATTCCTGCACGGCCTGGGAGTGGATCCCTCCTTGTGTGGTTCTCCTGAGGTTTCTTTGCATTTCTCTGTCTGCACATAATGCACTTTTGAAAGGTACTTAGACAGATTGCTTGTGCAAACATTTTGTTGCACTTATGACATCGAGCGTTGTCTGCATCAACTCTTTTGCTCTCTCCGCCATCGTCACTCTTTGTATTAAAATGAGTTTCGTACTGTGCGTCGCCAGACAACCTCGCGGCGCGCATGAGAGACCTCGCAGATCTCACAGACAAACGTCGTAATATGATCACACATTAGAAATGTTTGGTGAGATAAAATGTGACAATAACATTAAGCAAAACATTAATTTTTCCCCTCCAGTATCGAAAGCAGAACCGATAAGCGTCAGATCTTACTGATACTACGGTCTTTCATAATTTAGCCCCGGGGCCAATTTAATACCGGGTTTCGGTACCCATTCCTATTCTGGACTGGCCATCTCAGTCTCCTGACCTCAGTATCATTGAGCCACTCTGGGGAGATCCTAAACGTGCAGTTCATGCAAGACAGCCCAAGAATTTACAGAAACTGCAGGCCTTTTGCCAAGAAGAATGGGCAGCTTTATCATCTGAGAAAATAAAGAGCCTCATCCACAACTACCACAAAAGACTTCAAGCTGTGATTGATGTTAAAGGTGTCAATACATTGTATTAAGATCTGGTATATGTAAACTTTTGCAGCAGCGCCGAGATCCCAAACTGGCAATTGGTTTCCCAGTGCAAGCCACAACCATCAGAGGGTTGGCCTCTTTTAAAACCGGTCGCGGTTTAAGCCGTTATGAAAACTAAATTTTTGCTCTGGACGTCAAGGACAAAGTCAACAAACCACCTAGTAAAAAAAACAGTTTTTGTATAAATAAAAACACATAATTATGGATTTGCGGCATTGATCAAATTACATGTCTTTTAGCTCGCAAAACGCTTTTTTTATTCATGTACTTTTTGAAGAACAAACAATACCCTCTGACCTGTTGGGTAAAGTTGCAAATGCATTAGGATAAGTGGCCAAAGGACAGTTTCAGCAGACCGTTTTTACAGCTAAAACCGTGGCAGCCAGTTTTTGTAGTGGCTAAAACCTTAAAATGAGCAGTTTTAAAAGTGTCCTATGGTGGTTGTGGCTTGTGCACTGAAATGCCAGTCACCGGTTTGGGATCTCAATGTCTCTTAAGTTTTAATCAGGGTCATTTGGGTAGTTTCTGTTGTCATCATGATTTAAAAAGAGTAAACACAATTGTTTGACAATAAATGGCTTTACCCAACCACTAACTATGAGTGAAAAAAAGTGTTTTGTGTTATCATTCATATTTTCTGAAAAATGGTATAAAGGGTCTTTCTGGATATACTATATATTTTAAACACATTTTATGAATGTTATAGAGTTTGGATCTGTTCAACAGCATTTGGCACTGCCTGGACTATTATCAGTGTAGTCATTGAGTTGGGAGTCTCATGGTTCTTTATAAAGAGTTGAACTTGCTGGTTTTTATTTTACTTGTTTGAAATTTAGGGTGCACGAGGGTGCACGTGGCAGAGTGGTTAGCACTCCTGCCTTACAGCAAGAAGGTCGTGAGTTCAAAACCCGGCCGACTCAAACATTCTTGGCTGACTCCGGTCTTTCTGTGAGGAGTCTGCATGTCCTCCTCATGTTACCGTGGGTTCTCTCCGGGTACTCCGGCTTCCTCCCACCGTCCAAAGACATGCATGTACAGGTTAATTGGCAACTCTAAAGTGTCCCTAGTGAATAAAAGTGAGAGTGAATGGTTGTCTGTCACTGTCTGTCTCTAAATGTCAGCCCTGCGACTAACTGGCCACTGTCCAGGGTGTACCCCGCCTCAGGCCCAAAGCTGCTGGGATAGGCTCCAGTCACCTGTGACCCCTAACGGGACAAAGCGGTAGAAAATGAAAAAAAAAATGAAATGTTTGCATAAATCATGTGGGCACTTTCTTTCTCAGTCCTTTGTAAAGCAAGTGAATGATCTAACAACTTAATTCAGACTAAACTCTCACCTGGCAATTGTTGGCAAATGAGGATTTTTAGGACCACACAAATAAAAAAAAATAGATAATTTATATTGAACTTTAAACATTCATTCTTTTTCTACCACTTAGTCCTGTTAGGGGTTGCGGGTTTCTGGAGCCTTTCCAAGCAGCTTTGAGCCTGAGGTTTCCAGCTAAATCCCACCAAGACTCTAGAGATAGTCATCAAACAGGTTAAAGTCTTATCTTTTTTTCCAAACGTAAACATTGGTGGAGCAGAACTGGAGACAGTGTCCAGTTATAAATGCATGGACGTTCATATGGACAACAAGCTGGACTGAGCCATAAATACAGATCCACTTGGCAAAAATGACCAGACAAAGAGACGGTAATGAAAATGTAGCTCTTTAAGCCCAATATTGCTGTTTAGTTTTATCATTTGTCAGTTGATTGTTTTTTTCTGCTCAATAAAAGACTAGTAGCAAGATGGACACTGTATTAAACAACTACATGTCATAATTGGAAACAAATGGATGAACAGCTCTAATGTTGTGTATTTTTGTGTACTTTTTATTTGAGTTTTCATAGAGATTTTATGAGTTATGTGAGGTCACAGACTTCCCTGGTCCTGTCTCTCAGAGTCCAGCTTGCTGTGTAATCAAAATTAAACAAATGTAGTGCATGTTCTTCACAATTAAGTATGCATCACTTCACACAAGTCATCTGATCAGGAGAGGTGGATTTACAAGATGGATGGGCTATTTGAGATGTTCAGCCAATGTAGAGGTGCTCAATGTTTCAAAACAGTAAATGCTCATAACGCTTGACGGAATTTGTTTTTTCCCGTCATCCCAAAGGGCAAGTGAGTTACTTGTTTCAGACAGGAGTCCTTAGACACAAATAGAAAAAAATGTGATGCATCTCACCACCTGCATTAAAGCTTTTAATCCCATCATCAGCTACAAAAATGTCCCAAAAAAGACTGACACAAATGACAAAAATTACAAGATAGTCACATCAAGCTCTATCCAGTTTTTCTTCAAAAATAGTCTCTCACAAAGTCACAAAAAGTGACACATCAATTTATACTCAATAAGCACAAAGGATAAAATCTTTACAAAGCAGTGTCTAACCTTTGACATCTGTTGGTTTTACATGTTCATCGCAGTTAAGATTGGATAAATTGTCAGTTTTATTGTACAAGACAAGAATGATGGGTACCCAGTCTTAGGAAGAATCAT
>JALDNG010002150.1:0-42850 GCA_024349245.1 Neodontobutis hainanensis | reverse complement strand
ATGTATCTTTATTATTCTTTGTCTTATTTGGCGTTCAAAACATTGATGGAAGATTATGGATAAGGCGTGTTGAGATCAACGCAAAAAACTACTTAGATTTTAACCCACCTTTATATGTATAAAAGTAAAAGGTAATTTAATCGAGCGGGATTCTTAATCCTTCGCTTTATAAATTAAAAAAATGAGAATATACATTGAATATCTTCTAAAACTCCTTCTAGGCGTAAGACAAATGCAGAACCACTCACCCATCGTTAATTAAAATAGATTAATAAATGATAAAATTAAATTTACATGCGTCGTAAATGACCGTTTTGGCTTAATCTATTATTTTCAACAGCCATCTTGAAACGAGACTCGGAATTAAATTTAAAGTAAAAAACTAAAATTGAATTTCGAAAATATTGAAAACAGCCCCATTTAATTTCACCAAGACGTGGCGGCCTCAAATGTTGTATCTCGGAGACTAACCTCAGAGTTAAAGAATAATCAAATTTCATGTGATGAAAGAGCGAATATTTAGACACGTGATGATTATTCTTTAAATAAAATATCCTTGTTATCTGGCATTAAATATCAAACTATTAACTGTATAATCAATAAATATTTTAAAAAGTACGAATTTTTTCTTCAGAACGTGTGGCTGACAAACGCGCTTAATGGCCTTCTGAGGAACAATAGAAATTACTTATATATGTAAACAAAGTAAATTTTTACAAGTATAAATTCCTTCCATGAAAAAACAAAATTTATTTTTTGGGTTTGGTTAAATAAAAATGACAGATTTTTCTGTTAATTTTATGACACCTTTAAATAAGTTAATTTAGTGACCGAACAAAGGAATACGGAAACAAAAACATAATTCAGGGAAGCATTTGCATCGATTTATCATGAACATGAAAACTCAGAGCGGTGGAAGAAACTGTTCTCTCAACTAATTAGAGTATTTAGGACGTGAGTAGAAAACACATGGGAGTATGTGAAGGCGGGAAACAGACTTTGTGACTATTTCCACTTATTGGAATCCAAATATTTCAATCGTGGCAACAACGAGCAGATAGAGTATGAGAATACAAAATCAAAGAACGCGCAGCTAAATTTAAAGATTTAAAAAAATAACTTAAAAACCTGAATGAGGTTTGTTTCAAGAACAAAATTCTTTCATCAATTTTCAGCATGGGAAATCAAGAATTCACCACAAAAGAGAGTTGAAGGAGGACTCTGAAATAGCTCCGTACACTATCAAGTGTCATCCTACTTATTATAAATTTTTGATTTCCCAATGAAGATTTTTTCATGAGGGAAAACATGGCTGTTCGTAGTGGACAAACTAAAGAATCTTTGTTGCGGGAATTCATGTTTTTAAAATGTTAGGAAATTATTATTGGCCATTTTTAATTATTTTCCAAGAAATAGTTCAGTATTTAGTGGAATCTATGAATAGAAGAAAGCAAAAGGGTACATTTATTTATTTAGTTTTTTGTTCAAGCGAGTATATTGATGGCAAAGTTCATATCATTTGTTTCTAAGATTGAAAAATTAAGTGAAACCCCACAGTATCATTTTTGCTCATCTTATTTTTTCATGTTTCAAATAAAATATTCAACCTGTTTCATCCGAGATCGATCCAAAGAGCAAATTTTATGACCTTTTCTGACTTTAGAAGTGATCATGCGTTTGATGAACGAGTTTCGTCGGGTTTTTCGATCTCTAGAAACTATGTTTACTTCAATTTTATATGTAAAATTAGTCATTTTAATTTGATATTTTCATTAGATTAATATTTAATAATGCGAAGAATTTAAATCTACTTTGAATCGGTGTCTATATTTACATAATACGTCGAAACTTTTTTTGATTATGGCAGTGACAACTTTAGAAATTTATCCCATATGCTGAGGAACTTGTATGTTTAAATTTAGACTTCAAATTAATGCTTTTATGGTTCTATGCTATTTTTATCAAAATTAAAAAATGGAAATAAAACCAAAGTTAGCAGAAAATATTTTTCAATAGTGTAAGATAACTGACAAAATGTATAAATTTCAGAATAGGTGTTTTTTATTTAAAACTTCAAGTTTCCAACAGGTCAATTTTTATAAGTAATTTAAAATA
Organism: Neodontobutis hainanensis; assembly: GCA_024349245.1. Classification (NCBI taxonomy): domain Eukaryota; kingdom Metazoa; phylum Chordata; class Actinopteri; order Gobiiformes; family Odontobutidae; genus Neodontobutis; species Neodontobutis hainanensis. The sequence continues at coordinate 40,735 of JALDNG010002150.1, read as the reverse complement.
ACGATTTTTTTAACCGCTGAATATTGTATTTTTAAACAATAGATTTTTTCTTAAAATCGTGCACCTTCAATCAAAGCATGACTTTTTCAAAATGAAAATCTTTGAGATTTTTTTAATTGTATTTTCCTAATCATACTTTTAAATCTTGTGATAAATTTAATTTCACATACAAATATATCATTAATGTTTTTACTCATATCTGTTTGACCCGTGAGAACTAATTTTTATTGACCGGTGATTCATTTTCAGATAAAGTTGTGGAAGTTAATATTCTAGTCTTTAAATTTTATTTAAACAGGATTTTTTCAAAGTTTTGAATAAGAAACTGTTAAAAGTATATACTTTATGAAGCGCTTGTTTTTATTATCAAACTGTTAAAATCTTATTTTTTATAGCTTGAAAGGATTTCTGTGCGCTCGATTTTAGCAAATTATATTGACGAATACTTCGTGATTTTTGTTGATTTTTAAAGAAACACATGTTGAACAAAAATATAGTTGGTGTGCATTCTATTTGAATTTTATGAATATTAATCCATCACAAAAGATTATATGATTAAAATTCTATAACTGTGTTGTATTTAATATTTAAAAATTACATCGAAGAAAATTTTCAAAGGACGAATAATTTCATATTCAAAAAATTATAAGATTTAGCATGGAAATAGATTTAAAAAATTTTCCCGCTAAAATTACACGATACTAATGACCTTTGTTAATTTCAAAATTTACACTATATTTTCAAACAAATCGATTGTGCGCTCCTTTTGTATAAAAATTAAAATTTTAACATTCTGTTTTTCCTTTTCATGAAAGTATAAATTTAAATTTTGTAAAATGATTAAGCTTCGATATTTTACCATAGTTCCTTGTTTGAGGGTAAATTTAAATTATATTTACTCAAATTCAATAGTAATAAGTTAAAAATGTAAAATATTAATTTTATTTGTCAAAAATAAAACTGCATATTAAAGCAGCATATTTTTTGACGTTTGAAATGCTTCAATGAGGAGAAACTGAAAATTACTTTATTTCCTTTCCAAAATTTTCCGAATTAAAGATGTTTTGACCTTTTGAAATAAATAGAATAGATTTCAGTCTTAGAGTATTTTCAAATATTATTGGTAAAAAGTGAACTGAAAATTTGCTTCTCAAAGAACTTATGCCAAAAATATTATGTTTCCCTAATGGAATTGGCGCAGGGTGAATGCTGTGGCAGGTTATAATCTCACAAAACTGAATACCATATTCATCTATGCAAGGCTTCCAGTTAACAGCTTGCCACCCATCAGCTGGGGTAAGCTGGAGACCACAAATACACCCAACTATCGTAAAAGAGTCCATGCAGATAAAACACGTCCTATTATCGAATGAAATATGAGGGAATATTTTTTTAAGTTTCAAATCTCATTAAAAAGTGGAATACACACTCTTTTAGATTAATTCGCACACATCAAGTACCAAGACAATATTGAGAGTTCCTGTTCTCGCATAATTTATTCCTATAAACCGAAAAATCACGAATAATTTCAGAAATTGGAAATACAGTAAGATTACAAGAACCAGTTAAAATAACAAAAGTCGGAAAAATACTTAAAATAGATTAAAGCATTCTGAAAATGTTGAAATTGTGAAGTTCGAGGCTGTATATTTGAACCCTAAAAGAGCCGTTTAAAAATCATACTTGTAATTCTAAGAATTAAAATTCACAATTTTGATGGAAAGAATCAATAAAGTCAACTTGAATTAGGGGTAGCCACATAAAAAATGTTAAAAACGTTATTTTCCCAAGAATTAGGATAAACACTGCAAACTATGATTGTTGAACTTTTAAATAAGAAACAGAATTAAGACAACCATTTTGAAACGATTTCGACGAAGGTAAATAAATAAATTGTTAAAATTCATAAATAAGATGAAAAATCAATTGTGTTAGACGTAATAAATTCATCGGTGGACGAACCAGAAAATTTACAAAAAACGAAAGGTTCAAAATATCCATTATCTTTCCATAAAATCATTTGTTCTGTTTTAAAAGGTCCAAAAACCTCAGAATCGTCTCTCCATTTGTAATACCATTCATTATTACGAATATTTTCGTTTACTGAAATATTTTTGTTGAGTAGTTGAGAACCGGTTTTATAATATATTTCATCGTCTCGGGCTTGCATTAAAAGGTCAGCACAATGAGACAGTTCAGTAATTTTGTCTGTCAGAATTTTAAGTTGCTCTTTGTGACATGTGGCATCTGTATTTTTTTCAGAATTCTTTAATTGATTTCTTTTACGATTGAAATTTTTAAGCGCATCTAAAATGGTTTCGTCTAATTTTATTATGGAAAGAATCTTGGAGATAAGCGGCGCCTCGTCGACCGCATTGGTTTCGGTTATAACTTCAGAGTCTGGTTTAGTCGTGTCTTTGACTAAATCCCAATTTATAGAATCAAGCCAAGCATCGTGCGCATCTGAATCATTTTTATCATATATGAAATTTCCACTACGATCAAAATGTCCTTCTTGGCATTCCTCTTCAAGGTTGAATGGAGTGATTTTTATGTCGTCGTAACCAAGCTCAGTAGCCTCTTCTTGCCCTTCTATATCTTCGAGTTTAAGGATCCGTTTACCCAAACTTTCTATCATTAAATCTTCATTTTCTTCTTCAACAAAATTTTCTTTTTTCTTCTGAAGTTGAAACTCTGGGGTTTGTGAATTAGAGTTATCCCTACTGTTTTCTATAATGTGCTCGGTCACATGATCGTGAAATTTAACTTTTTTCGACATTTTAATTATGCGCCGATAAAATACGATGGATTACAGCCGTTTCATCATCTTTAATATTTATTGAAACGAGTTTTCTGTAGTTTGAAAATTGGAAAACAAAGACTCTTTTCTTCATATTATTATTATATTATTCATAACTGTCGGCTTAATTTGGTTTTTAAGATTGATATCTGAAATTTATAAGTATTTTCTTCAGATCTAAACAAAAATAATTCAATTTTTCTGAGATAAAAAACTAATTATTTTATTATTTCTAATTTTTTTCCAATTGTGAAACATAATTATGCTAAAATTATTGAAATGAGTAGGAGCGTGATCAAAAATTAAAACTAAAATTTTTATCATCAATTTATCTGAAGCAACTATTGTAAAATTTTATGATTGAAAATGAGCATATTTTTAAGATTTGAAACGATTTTATGAAAAATAGGAAGGTGCTAAACTGAATTACACATGAAGATTAACACAGTAGATTATCTTAAAATGGTTCTTCGCAATAATTTTAAGTTTTTTATTTTAGAAATAATGTCAATTTATGCTTTAAAGATGAGTTAACAAAATTTAAGCATGAAGATAGAACTCCTCGAGGTTGATTTTTAGCGCGCGTACTATTTGTAATATATTATCTGTATAATTTCTTGTAAGTCAATAAAATTTAACAAAAAAAACACGAGATGACCTTAAAAATTCGAAATTTATTTGTTAATTTAGAAGATCTTCACTTATATTATAGCCATTCAGTCTCAATTGGAATTTGCTTAAAATTTGATTGAATTTTACTTGAATTCAGAAAAGAATTATCTTTATCAGAATTTTATCTTTCTCAGTGTTATCTTCAGTTTGAGAGTCCTAAAGTCCCTTAAATTCAATTTTTTACTCAATTTACCAAGTTGATAAAATTCTTAGGATTATTGACCGTCTAATATTCGTAGGATATAAGCTTGGTTTAATTTCTTGAAAACCTTTAGTACAATAAAGACAGCATACTTAATGATATGTTACCAGTATCTATTCTGTTCTTATGTCAGGAACATCGATAATAACAAGTTTTTAACTTTTATTTTCAACACGCCCCGAATCTAAGCCACATAAACAGGGATGATCTCTGATATTGTTTTCACAGTTTAAACTGATCGATTTCCACAATAAAACTCTCATAGATGAATTAAAATCTGTACGAAGTGGCCGGTGATAAAAGATTAGTTTTTCCTTTAACTCCAGGGAGCTAAAATTAGCATATGCCCAGGCTTCTTTGCTTTCAGACTTTGAAATGATAACAGTCTTATTCTTGAGAGATAACTGCTCATTGTTCAACAGTTTTTTGAGTATGCACAATTTATTGTCTTTCGCAATAATCCCCTTCGTGAAACAATTCATGATTATTTTGAACTTATGATCACCACGTTGAGCATATAATATTTTGTGTTACTCAAGATTTAAAGAATCTCAAAAGGCGCCACCAATGCTGTGATCATTCCAATCTATTACGCGCGCCTGAAAACTATGGCCTAATTAATTGATTCTAAAAGGGGTCCATTAAAAGTAATCTAGTTTGTCATTAAAGTTTCAATAAAATAGTTAAAATTTTAAGATAGATATTAATTATATATTTATAGAGAATCAATAACTTTATCTTCTTGAAGAATATTTTCATAATTTAGTGTTAAGTTTAGAAACATTAAGCCCATTTGTAAACTACTAAAATGTAGATGAATTAACAACAATGCGCATGTCAACGATATAATTTAATGTGTAAACAATGTATTATAGAACCATTCATGAGAAGAAGTGACACATGTATGGATCAATCTTTTTATCCTTTAAATTTCAAAGGTTTTTCGTGTGGTCTATTTAGGATGTTTCGAGTGTAATTCACGTTTCATTGATGAATCAGAGAGAGAATGTATTGTTACTAGTGACGACTATGAAGAACTCGAATCAATAAAATATAGGCATGTATGCTCATCGTGCTGTCATCATATTGCAGATCACATTTATTCATTCTGTGTTAAAGACGGTTATCAAAAGTCAGAAATGGATTGTATGCTATGCGGAGTTAGCGAATATTCAACTACTGTGCTTCCATTTGATCCTCAAAAACTTTCTATTCAAGAAAACTTTTGAGAATAATCGATTTTTACAATTTCAGGTTAAATACTTTTCTAAGTTCACTTCTTTTTTTATTTTCTCATATATAACATACCTGGAAACCGGAATATACTTAAATTTTTGAGGTTAAATTGATATACCCTGAATTCTAAATCATCCGCAGCAATTTAGAATGATAATATTTCTTCAATTTTCCTCGGTTTTTATATTAAAAATATAGTTGAGGATATTGATTAATTACGATTTGCACGCCCATTTTTATTGTAACATTTTACTCAAATGCTACATTTTATTCGTATTCTGATTATTTTAATTCTACTTGTTGATTTTCTTGTAACTTAACTTCGGAAATTTACGTATCGCCTTAAAATATTAAAAGGTTTCTCGAAAAGTATCTTTTTTGACACGAGCACCGTAAGACGGTTCGAATTCTAAAAATGGTAGAATTTTCTAAATATTTTGAAATCTTGTGGATATTTTTTTAGAGGCCCAACGTGTTGCCTTCCGATTCCTATCGTTTTAGTTCGCGAAAGGTAAAGTTTTGGTTCCGCAGCATTTATGGGGATTAAAGTCAGCGAAATTAGTGTGAATGGGTAACGTTCAGAGCTTAATCATATGAATATTAGTATCCTTATTTTAAAAAAGCAAAAGCTAAATTTTTATTTTTTTGACTGAACATTTTTAATAGTCGTAGGTACATTATAGGATCAAGATGCGTCAAAGATAGTACATATCTGTCTTCATAGCTTTGTTCAAAATATTTCCATGAATGACACTAACTTCGAGATTTATATAAATCTGGAAAATTTAAATTATTCAGATGAATTAGTGTCTAATACGTAAGCGTAGTTTATGGGTGGATTTTTTTCCATTAATTCAGTTGTCTGATTGAAGTATACTTTTAAATTAATGCAAATCATTTTTGTTATAATTTGAAAAAATTTTTCATTTACAAATGAGCTAACTACTTATTTTCTAACTGTCTGCATATTTTCGGGGTATTTATGTATAAACCGCGTAAAAATATTTGAAATTATTTGACTGCCAATCTCGACCGTTGTGATAAAGTGCTAAATATCGATAATTCTCTTATATATTGTTTAAAGATCGATATTCGTCTATAAGGACTTATTATGAGTTAGATGATTTTTGGAATATACATAACTTAGCATGTTTAAAGGTTGAAAATGTTGTTACTCGCATCTAGGGACCATTTGAATAATTTTTGTCTTCAATTTATTATTATTTACAATTAATTTTATTTTTAAAACAAAAAGTGCAGTCGTTAGTAGCACAAAAAGAAAACGAAGTTTAATTTAGAGCTTGCGCTGAAGCATTACTGAGGACGTATCATATTTTTGACTAAAAAATCTTCAATATTAAATATGACAAAAAACTGTGTAATTCATTCCATTGAATGTTTTTTTGATTGTGAAAGAGGAGTTTATCTTAAAGTTATTAACTCACAAGAATCGTATAATAGGATATATTTTATTTGTTCTTATTTTTGTTTTTGAGGCATGAACTGTATAGAAACAATGTATAACAAAGTCTAAACCATTCTGGGGAAGAGCACCGAATGTAAACCCAAATTTTATATAAAATTAAAGATTAGTGACAGAATAAACAACACTAGACTTGTTTCATATGTTTTAGTTTTACAGTGGTTCAAGGCAGGAGAAATAAACTCTCAGTGTGCGCACGAGTTGAAAATGGCCCTAAGACTAAGTCAAATTCCTATAATTTGTATTTAATTAAATCAAATTTTTGAATGGTTCGAAATAAGATATGTAATATGCCGAGTAAAGGTTTAGTCTTCTACGTCCTAAGTATCACTCAACCTCCATATGATTGACCACCAAGTATAGTCAGAGAATGAGTATGTCTAAAAATTTATGCATTGGAAATCTAGCGAGTGGACTACTGTGTGATGTGTACACTCATGAAATTTTAAATATCATACGCTCTTCTGCAATCGAAAATAACCATGGAATCTGTCTTAATATCGGTAAAAATTCTAAGAATACGGGTAGAATTATCAATTCTATTTTCCAGTACAAGAAAACACTCCTCGGTCATTCTATAGATACCCTTCAACACCCATTCACCAATCACAACTTCAGTTCTCTTTATGTGGTTATATTTACTTCTATCGATCTCTACTCTTAATTCTGTACCTCCTCTATCGACCTGGAGTTATCGGACAAAATTTCACAAGGTATTTTCAAGCGGCAGGTGAACCTATCCCTAACTAACCCTGAAATGGTCTTATCATCCTGTTATAAAGCATTCCTTCTTTGCTTCGATGTTTGAATATCTGCGGAACTACGAGGAGCATCAAAATGTTTTAAATAGGGTATTTTTCCAACAGAAAACCAGTTCCATATATCAGGGAATACATTTTATATTTCATTCATCTTTTGTTCTCACGCCTCCACTCTAGAAATTGTTGATGTGTATTTTTTGGCGTGAATTTAATGGAGTGTTTGGATATTTATCTCTTGGAATCAGTCTGTTTCCAGTTAAACTTCAATGGTATGATCCCTGCACCAAATTTTTGCAAATTACGGTTTCAAAGCTCTTCTGTTAACTCATAAAATTTCGCATTTTCTCGTAATTCTCTTTGCAAATAATATTTTAAGCTGTCTTGAGTTAAACCTTCTCTAAGAATATGATAAATTGAATAAACTAGTCATCATTAAATATGACTGAGAATTATATTCGTAGTTCTTTCCACAAGTTAAATAATTTGAAAAATAAAACAGTGATCACCAGTTTTAGCCAAATATTATGCAACTTACAAATTGTGGAACGTCAAAATAACTTTAAATTGATAATAAAGTTTAACCATTAATAAAGACCATTCTCATCCGTAAATACTGAACGTTTTCAATGCAAAATTTGTACACCTTAAAGATAACAATTTTAACCATTCTTTACATAAAAAATGTTTAGAGTGGGATAAATTATCAAAATGGTCTTACGTTACTAATTAAACTGAATTTAGGATGCTATTCTTATGGTTGGCTTTTTACACGATTATTGCAGAAAATTTTAACATAAAGATACGAAAATCGGGAAAAATACATTAAATTAAAAGTGATATTAATATAACTTTTAAAGTGAAAATGGCTTATGTTATCTTCAAACAGAGATGATTTTTTAACTTTTTATTTTTTACTCTTAAGCAATATTTAATGAAAATTTTTTATAATTTTTTTCTCCGCAAATTGACTTAAAATCGGCTGGGATCGTTTCTGTCGATAAAAGAAGAATCTATAACTATTCCATATCCTTTAAAATATGAATTAAAACTGCACAAAAATCAACACTTGTGAAAAATGCTTCATTAACAAAATATAAATTGATTTAGTGTGTTATATTTTCGCTATTTTTAAAATGTAAATTTTCATTTCAAAAATTTTGGCGTGACAATGAGTAAAATATTGTTTAATTATTTAATTTTTAAACAAAAGAAGACGCTATTAGAGTTTTAAAGGATACATACTGAATTATTTTTTGAACATTCAGCATGCAAGAATAACTCAACCTGTAAATTTATAAAAGCAAAATAAATATAAACAGTTCACTAATTTTCATAAAAGTAGATTTAATTGTTCACAGTACGAATTCGTAATATGGTAAAGGTGAGTCAATTAACTTTATTAAGTTGCAAGTTTTGCATTTATTGAATATTAGTTGTTCATTTTTTCAAACCAGGAATACTTGAGACATTAATGCATCCTCTTGATCACTTTTTTAAAATAAAAATGTTACAGCTATTTAGGCTACGTACAAATACGAAAAATAACAAAATACAAGGTATAAATTCATATCTATGTTGTGAGATCATAGTTGAACCTACAATTAAATAGCAATCTTTTTTGATTTAAGAAGTTATTAAATTTCGGAGAGTAAACGAATAGCGTTTATTTACAGAAGAAGTCGACGGGACATTGTTTTCTTTTGAAATTAACCGTCAAGCGTTGGTTTTTAAACAATTGAAATTTGAAAAGATTCTGAGATTCCGAATTAAAAAAAAAACAATACCGCTTTGTTGATATTATAAAATTTTAAATTTATGTCTAAGGTTCATTATTGACGAAGTTTAAATTTAATGTTGAAATTCGGCGACAGACACATTTCATTCATTCAAAGTTAACAATAATATATTTTTTTAAATCGTCAAAAAATTATCGTTTGAAAGCAGACGTCAGACAATCATAGTTAATATATAATAAGACGCCACTATTTTGGGATTAAAATAGCGTTCAATGAAATAATACTAACAATACTTTGAAGGAAAATTCAGAAAAAATTAAGGCACTTTTGATAAGCAATGGAAAATGATCTAATTTAAAATGAATGAATGAAATCTTTGTTAGGATAATTGTATTTTTGCAATTTTTACTTGCTGCGTAATTAACAGCGCGTTGTTACTACCTTTTCTTTTGTTTTTTTATTTCCTAAGAGATTGCGTATCTTGAAAACGCCAAAGTTCGTGTAGACGGTCATTTGTGACATTTGGTACAAAATAAAAATGAAGAATTCAGGATTTTTCATTCTAATAATGATGCTAAATTTAAGGATTGGAAAATGCCAAGCCCCGGATACAAATATAACTATCTCTGAACCTGGCACTAACAAAAACTCTGATCTCAACGTAACTAGTGTGGAAAAGCCAAACGCTGATGCTTCCGCTGTGGATATCAACTTACCTAACAATACAGTCTCTGATGTTAGAAATGAGACTGTGAATGTAGCAGAGCCTTCTAAACCTGCAAATACAAGTGCAGGTACCATCGAAGAGACCAAACCCAAGGTCATGGCTGAAAAAGAAAATCAAACAAACCCGGAATCTAGTGAGGAAAATAACATCATGTTTTTGGACCTTTTCGACAATAAAACTTTAAATGAATCTGTCATAACTCCGGAAAAGAATGAGGCATGTTACCCAATGTGCGCAGAAGTCAATAAAAACATCGTTCTGGCCATATGCATGTCGATATTTGGTGGGATGGTAATAATTGGCATCATCTCGTATCTTTTCATCTATCGTAAAGTGAGTCGAAGTCGTAAAAGTCGCCGACGTTTGCAAGGAAGTGCAGTATATTCCGCTGTGCCACCTTCAGAGAACATTTACATGGAACCTATCCAAGTTCCAAAGGAAATCGGAATCGAGAAAGTGTAGACGCTAGTTGAAATATTCTAAATATTATGTATGATTAATTTTTATTTTGTGCTACTTAAACCTAGGAAGTCGTCTTTTTTGTGCATAATGCAAAAATCACCACAACTGTATTAATTTTACCATTATCAAGCAGACTATTGTTCTTTTAAATTTAAGTTAATTAATTTTTACGTGCTTATTCTGGAGAAGTTTTACGATAAAAAGTTAAGCAAACAATCTACAAATTTATTTTTTCCGAATCGTGGGTTGTACAAATGACACATTAACCAACACCAAAAGCTAAAAATGAGAATCTCTTTCAAATTTATGAATTTAATTTCTGAAACAACATAAGAAAAGCCATATCTTATGAATTATAAGCCCATTTCCCCCTTATTTTGAAGGTAATTTTTTGAGAAACGATATAGTTTAAATTAACTCTGTGTCTGAAAAAAATTAAAATTAAAAACTAATTTTTTAGAAAAGGATAAGTTTATTTTTTTTCAAAGTTTTAAAATTATCTCTTGTTTTTTGTTCAACTGGTTTTATGTCGGTCAAAATCCATAAAAGATTTTAATTTCGACTTTTGTATGAACTTATATAACAGGAGTTTTTGAAATAAGCGAAACTTAACAGTGAAAATAGAGCTTTGATTTATTTAAGAATAAATAAACGAGTTGGTTTAACCAAAACACATGAGTATTATCTCCTGTTTAATATACAAACAAATTTAGTTGAATTTTTTAATATTAAGTTAAAATTTTATTTTCAAAATTAGAGTTAAATATTAAAATCGTGATTATATGAATAAATTACTTTTATAAAACTATACAAATGCTGAACAACCATATTATTATTGTCTGAGTTTTCAACAATTTTATTCATACTATGAAGGTAAAATTTGAAATTTTTTGATAAACCACTGAAAATTAATTTTTATAAAATATATGGCTGAAGTTAGACAGCTGAAAATAGTACTTCACGCATGGGCGAACTAGATTTTTATTAAGAACAGCATTCACAGAAAGCAAATTTAAATGAACAATTTAGCTTATTACGTTAAAATAAAATTATTCTATGCCTTGCATGTTTCCCTCGAAATCATTTTAACTGTTTAAAGGCAAATGGGAGGTAATTCATTCACATCGAAGTATTCACCGATTCAAAGTATACAAAAAATTTATTGAATATAAAATTTCAACATTGGAAAAATAGTTTTCAGTTTTCAACTTTTATCAAATATGACTCGACTGAATATACATTAGTGAGATAAAAATGAAACTCAAGCCAACTTATGTTCAAAATTAATCGCGGAGCTTACCATCGAACCGGATAAAAAATTATCATACTCTATGTTAAGTTATTTGACCATGAGGTTTTTAAAAAAACAGTATTATACAAAAATGGGAGTTCTTCTTCATCATATTTGAAACTAAGATCGAACTTACTGTCTTACATTTTTAAAATCAAAAAATCAAATATGATGGCAAGTCCCATTAAAATACAGAAAGATCGATTGGTTAGACTTTTTACATGAGGTTTTATCATTATATTAAAGTTTTGAATTGGAGATAACTAGGCATTATCTACAACTTAATTTAGCCACCACGAAACCGCATAATTTATGGAGTATGCGCCATTATCACTCAACATTGCTAAAGTTTGAGGGCCGATAAATTAAATATATTGGTTAAAATGATTAAATTTAATAATAGCCAGGGAATACTTCAATGTAAATGGATATACTTTCAAAAAGGTCCGAATATGAAGGCGTAAAAAGGAATCAACAAAGCTTGAAATCATGGCCTTTTCTTACGTAAATCACGAGAATAAATCACTTCATTATGTTAAATATCTTTTGGGTTTTAATTCATTGTTTGAATTTGAAAGAAACTGGCGTATGTGGCATAACTCGTAGTTACCTCATCCCATAAAAATTACATTTGAATGCCGCGCACCATCAAAAAGTTGAAATGCCGATTTCAGTGTCCTCAAAAGTCAACCTTTCATTTTAAAATTTGCAGTTATCTGATATCTGAATAGTTATTAAAAATAGGAAAACGAAAAAGTTAAACTGGTACAATGCGCAGATACTTCAAATTTAAGTGTGTTATGTCTAGCTCGAAGGCTTTTACCAATAAACATGAAAAGTGGCCCTTTCAAATTTTTTTATAATTTAAGCGCTAGAAATATGATTTTACCAATCATTTTAAATACCGCCAAAACAAACGGTGATATCACCTTATGTTAAGTTCGAATTTTAACTCTCAAATAAAAAGACAAAATCTTCAAAGTGGATAGCACGGTGTTCATGAATAAATGATTAATACACATCGAAATTCGGCGTCGTTGTGCGGTCGGTGAACACGCCAACGAGATCAAGGCTAGCTTGAAACGCCTTTAAAGACTATCGATAATCTTTATTTTGTAATTTTGATCGAATTAATACCAATTTATCTTCTAACCAAGAAATGAACCTACAGTAAAGGACCTTCAGTAATTCCCTCTTCGCTGATCAAACCTAGGATATCGTATCCTTCGGGTAGTTAAATGTGTATAAACCGTGAGTCGCACAATATAATTTGAGTTCTTTTACTCGGTATTGATATGATAAATATTTTATGACGTATAATCTCAGTTTATTTGGATACCTATTTCAAAAATATTTTGAAAAAAATGTTTGGCGTGGACAGATAAACAAGGTTGCTTCAGCGATTGTTTAAAAAAGTGTAAAATCAAGTAGTTGAGAAAGTTTAAAACTACGAGTATTTTTCAGATAATTATCCATATGTGCAAAGGATATTTCAAAGTTCACATAAGAAAGAGTGAAATTTGTTTGACTTTTCTTCAATAATAGCTTTCTGAGACAATAACTAGATTATAAAAACCCTTTTTTTCCTTCATTATATTCTTTTAACTTTTGTTGTAAAAATAAAATATCAGTTAGAAATTATTATAATTGGGACCGATTTTATGAAACTCGTTCACTTATGCTTAGTTTTGTAGAATTTTAACAACATTTTTTAAATCATAAAAAAACACCGAAAATATAAAAATTAATAAATTCCAGGGAACACCGTTATATATGCTAAAATTAGTCGAATGTTCGGACATATTCGTAAATCATCGGTGATAGTTTGGTTTTGAAAATTTCGTAATATTTTGAGGTTTCAACGGTTTCTGTAATAAGTATGTCGGAGTCAGATGACGATTATCATCTACATAGAATTATAATTAGAAAGTAGAGCTTAGTAGTTATGGTTACATTGGCGGGGTCAGCAGATAACTCACACCAAATTCAGCCTTTCGATGATGGAGTTTAGTTCCTACCATGGTTGAAGAAGTTTGAAAAATAAAAAGCAGGCGCGAACTAATGCAAGAGTATATGAAGAAAGAACTTTTCTTGCTTTGAAGCAGAAAGCTTGTGAAGAGCTGGTGTTACTCCGAAATGACTATGGAGATTTCGAAGAAATGAAAAAGTTTGTTGCATGTCGTTACAACCCTCAATTGTCCGTTTCGGAAGCACAGAAGTTATTTATTAACATTGTGCAATCCGTCGACGAAACTTATCAAGAGTGTAAAGATACTATTTAAAAACTATTCGGAGTCGCATTCCATGGATAATCTGACGATTAGGTTATTCCATACTTTTATGAAGGATTAAGAAGCACAGAGGTGAATAAAGAAGTTTTGAAATCAGACTGCGCCTCTCTTTGGAAGTGCGTCGAAATTGCAGTCAAGGCTCAAAAATTTGAAGATGGCGCTTCAAGCATCGACCAAGAAACAATTTATTCGACAGCATGAGCATCAACCAGTTAAGTTGAGTCTAAAATTAAACAACTGGGATAACACATTTAGGTTCTGTATTTAGAACCGGCCTCGTTATTCCTGCACTGAAAAAAGAGTGCTTTAACTGTCGTAAGATTGTAAAAATTGAAAGGTATTGTTTGTCTAGAAATCACTTCAACCTGAGAAGTTTTAGAAGCTATAACGACAATCGTGGTGCTCCTTCTTCCCAGGCTCGGTATAATAACAGCCAGGCTAACTCTCTCATCTATACTCGAGCATCCGTTTCCATGATCACGTTTGATACCATTCAGATTCTAATGATATTTAAGATACACTTATAAATGGTGTGTTAATAGTCAACTGACTTCCGTGTGATATCATCCGATAAATTGATATATTGATGTTTTGATGATATCTAGATCGAAAATCGAGTCTTGGTGTCCAAAAAACTGTTGTTGCCGGTCATTATCGTCGTCGATTTTATTTATATATATTCACCACATATTGATTATCACTCTGTTAAATGAGTGATCGCGAACCTTGCGATCGTCATGAAAACGTGGAAGATAGTTCAATTTGAAAATATTAACAACCATATTAGATATAATGAAACTGAATCTCTTATTTTTAATTGAGACGCCGATTGCTCAGTTTGAACGGAAATAAGAGATTTTCTACGATCCCTTTTGGATCTATTCTCGACAGAGGAATTCGATTTTGGCAAATGCTGAGAATTTAATCACAAAATAAATTCAGTAGATGCAAACCCTACAAACAAAAAGATCGCAGGCTTCCAATACATAAATTAAATGATTTAAATTCAATTATTGAAAAGCTTCTGGAGGAAAATATCATTTGGTCGTCGAAGTCGGGTTAGTCCTCACCAGTTGTACCTTTTAACAAAAAATACGGTAGAATTAGAATTTATGTGCATGAGAGGTCCTTGATAATATTACCTATCTGACGCCAACCATATCCCAGGCGTTGATGAGACACTAGATCGTTTCCATGGTGTCAAATGGTTCAGTTAGTTTGACTTTTTATGTGAACATTGGCAGATACCAATGATCGAAACTGATAACTCTAAGACAGCTTTTTAAACACTTTTGGGCTTTTCTAGTTCAATGTGAATCCATTTTGGCCTTAATAACGCACCACAACGTTCTAAAGGGACATTGAACCAATATTCTCTTATATAAACTCAAACATAATCTTAAAAAATATATTAATGCTTTTGTTGCTGATAATAAAACTGTAGACGAACACATTCATACGCTAAAGATATTTTCCATTTTTTTGCAAATCAGCAATCGAAACTATCGCCAAAAAATACTCAAATATTAAATCTAAAGTCTAATATTTTGGATGCATCTTTGGCAGGAACAGAGTTTAAGTAGATCCAAACAAGTCAGGTGTCGTACAATCATGGAAAACTCCAGAAAATGCCCACGAGCTTTTGATATTTTGGGATTCTATAATATTTTACAGATACTTCCTCAAGTATTAAGCCGAATTCTAATAATCACTTCGGCCTTTAACAAGGAAGGAAACAAATTATATGAAGAGACCGGAGAATGATGAAGCTTTTTAAACCGCCAAAATGGCCATTATCATCATTTCTTCTTGATTTAAATAATAAAGGCCAGAAATTCATTTTTGAAGTCGGTGCAAACGACTCCGCCATTGGAACTGTTTTTCCTAAATAAACGAAGACGAATAAGAGGTTATCATACAGTATGTGAGCATTCTGTTCATTGGCGCGGAAAGGGTGTTTTCAGCAACCAGAGAAGAATTATCGGCTTTTGTATGATAATTTTAAAAATTCAGACAGTATTTATTGCGCGCGAAATTCCGTTTAAGAGCGGTTAAAGGCCATAAAAATCTATTCAAACGAATGAGGACATTAGTGGCCAAATGGTAAGGTGGCTCGATGTAATTGACGCATATGACGTTGTCCTAATCCACCGCCCAGAATTCGAACAGAGAAGGCGAATACGTTATCCAGATATTGTTGTTCCATATCAAACAATATACCTGAAAAGCCTCTTATACTTGAAAATTCACATATTCTGCTCCGGTAATATGAGAAAATTTCAGGGCGGTGATGATATAAGTACTTTTCTTCATCCACAGAGCAAGAAAAAACAGAATGACTGAACAACCAACTAAAACCCACATTTGGCTATATT
This sequence comes from Neodontobutis hainanensis, assembly GCA_024349245.1. Classification (NCBI taxonomy): domain Eukaryota; kingdom Metazoa; phylum Chordata; class Actinopteri; order Gobiiformes; family Odontobutidae; genus Neodontobutis; species Neodontobutis hainanensis. Next base: position 24,699 of record JALDNG010002150.1, on the reverse strand, counting down.
TTGTTCTCAAAGGTCAAAGAACCTATTTTTAAAAAGTGGAATATTATTTCGCTACGATTCAAATAGAAGTCCTCACATCATCTTGTTTTGCCAAAGAGTTGGATGCCAACAGTTTTGAACCAATGCCGTGGTATGCGGGGTACGTGGGGAATGAAAATACACTCCATACTAAAGTTCATAGATTCTACTGGCCACAGACGAGAGAGGGTAAAAGGAATATGTTGATACATGCCGCATTTGTGGTGCACGGAATTCCCCTTCCCCTTAAGTTAAAAATGTTTAAAACCAGCACTAATTTGTCATAGAAAGAGTTGGGATGGTCATACTCGGGCCATTAACTCCCTCAAAACGTGATAATAAATATTTTTGGTGAAATCCGATTATTGCTATAAGTTTATAGAGGCTATTCGACTTCGCTTTATAGACTCAAGGACTGAGTCTGAGGAATTTCTCAAAAAATTTGTCTTCAAAGAGGCGTTCATCATAGAGTTCATACCGAACGGGAACCAATTTTGACTCTGAATTTTTAAAATTCATTTTTTGTTCCTTCGACACTCGAAAAACATGAATGAGTTCATATCATCCACATTCTGATGGGCTCGTTGAAAGATTCAACAGAACCCCGGTGAGCATGCTTAATAAAAGCCATCATAGGTATGTAGAATGGAATGCTCATGTCCCAGCCTTGGTGTCTGCGTATAATACCAGGAAACACAGTAACACCCAAATATCGCCTTTTGAAATAATCTATGAACGACTCCTGCCTGGGACAGCTTCTTGATGTTCCTCATCCGAATAGTCATTATGATTTTTCCATTTCATCATTTGAAAAACTTTACAAATTATCAAAGGGATCGATTGTTATATTAAAAAATAACAAATAAATCAAGAACAAGAGTTAAAAAAATTCAAACTGATTTAACGAACAACCTGGCGATCATGTTTACATATATCCCCCATTCCTATAATCTATTGAGAAACAAGCTTTAAAAGATATAGGGATAACCGTATGAAGTTATCAATAAAGCGTATCAGATACTTCACGTCAAAATTGGAAATTCAATCCCACGAATACACAATAATCGACGTAAATTTGCGAAATTAACAACGAAATACGAAACAACAGCTGAATGCAAGGGAGTTAGACCCGAAGATAAGAATTTCAACTGGACCGAAGTGCTCAATGTTAGTAAAACCTATCCTCAAACCACGAAATCCGACCAACCATTACAACCTAGAAGATCGATGAGTATTCGAACGCCCGCATCTAGTTACCCAGGATACGTGCAGTCCCCGGAAGGTAACCAAAGGTATGTAACAAATGTGTTGGAGTTAGATAGCGATTAAGAAACGATATTGAACCATAATTCGAGACATGCGTATAAAACAAGGGATTAGTACTTATGGCTACAATATCACGAGAATATGTTTTAAATTGAATTTTTGTTCCACATTGATTAAAATTTTGTTATTCTCTACACTCTAATAACTTGAAGCCTTTTTCCAGATCATTTTTCTCGCTATTCCGGCTAAGCTTCACAAAAGCATGGTCATCATTAATTTTCTTCCAAAGGATAAAATAAAAGTTTAACTGAAGTGACTATTTTGGTGTTACGATTATACCGTGGTTCAATGATCTTTCAAATTCTATTAATTTTTTGATTGAAAAAATAGAAAGTCATATCTTAAGAACAGTAAAATTTTACAATTTAGGAATTCGTAAAATTTGAATCGACTACGCAATCTCAAAATGTCAATTTCGGTAAACACGCTGATCAGTTTCACAAAGACTTCATATGGCTTAATTATATCTATTTTACAACAAATAATACCACCTAATTTACATTGTTTACTTTATATTTATGAATTTTAAACTTCAATATTTGGTTTTGTTGAATATTTTCTGTACGGGACGGCGCGCATATGAATAAGATAAAAAAGAATCTTGAACTCCTTGGAAGTGTTTCTATTTTTCCAGCTAAATTAATTAGATGGAAATAAAATTTGGGAATTTCGTATTATATAATCAAAACTGATTGCCCGGTGCGTTTTACCCAAGTTAAATTTTCACAATTGCTTGTACAACATGAATCAGTCAATAATAAGTTTTATTTATATTATGATCATCACTGGTAAAAGCGGTGAAAAATCTGTTTGGTATAGACATATTTCCTCTTCAGATCAACATGTGTAAAAACTCTTGCCAAGGTTTTATTATTTAATTGTATTAAAGTGATCCAACATTAAATGCAATAAACTATAAATCGTTCATGTCCTCGCTGTAGTTCAAAAGGATAGTGGACGAAATTTAACAGAAAATAATAATTATTTTCTTCTATCAAACAACCGAGTAATGTCTATCTACTATTTGATCTGCCATAAACAAGCTTGAAATGCCGCAAATGTCGAGATCAACACGACATAATCAAAAAACATAGTTCGAGGGAAATTAATCATATTTAGTGATTTCTTGTATTATAAAGAACGATTTTGAGAATCTTTGAACAATGATGTCAAGAATTATATTATGTGAGCATGCCAAGTTTAATAGTATAAATTTTTTGAATATTGACAACTCGAATCATGCAGCAAAGTTTTTTTTTAATTCTGTAACTGACTGCTTAAAACACTGTAAATAATCTCATTTCGCACATAAATTAAAATTTTTTAGTTTGAAATCGTTAAACAGGCGATTTTCGCTTATTTTATTCCCAAAATAAATTTGGCTTGCGCGGTAAAATAACAGTAAGAAAGGGCCATAAAATCTGAGTAAATATGAATTATTTTGATAATATGTAAAACGAAGATCACACAGAGAGCAGATATAAGTAACTTTTCAACCACTTGCAGAAAATTCTTCGACATATCCAAAATCCAATCTAAATAAAAAATACGAAACAAACTTGAAGTTTAATAGGCTTTTGTTTGTTTTAAGTCTTCCTACTTTTTTATAACTTCTTTCCTGATTATTAAATAAGTTTTTACTTTGAATCTGATATTTAAAAATAGTTCTTTGTGTATTATCGGTTTCCGATGATCCGCTTATATAATGTTTTGATTTCTAAAAATACTTGACGTTCTAAAATAATCGGAATCGCACGCTCACTAATTTATTGAATGAATGGAGTTTGGTGATTCATTCACAAACATAAAAACACTGATCGATCCAACGAAAATTCGATAATTAAAAAAATGCAAATAATTTTTCCAAAACAAAAATTCCACGAATTCCATTTGAGCTTAAATTATTTTTCGATTTATATATTTTTTGTCGGTCAATAGAGGCTGTTTTCACTTTCTAATTTAAAACATCCGCCGATCGATAATTCTTAAATAGTTAACCGAGACTGCGCGTTTTATTCATAAATGTGAAACTATAACCGAATCTACCCATGCGTGTTATTTTTAAACGAACAAAGTAACGGTATTTTATGTGAATGAAGTACATTTGTCGCATTAAATCAAGCTTTTGAGACAAATACCGATGTTTTTCCAATCAATGAATATTTTAATTTTTGTCTTTTTTACCTTAATAACCGAATCTGCAACATGATTTAAGTATTTTTTAAAAGTTATTTTATCCTTAAAACGTAATAAAATAATTTATTATCTACCTTAAATCACAGAATTTTAATTTATATTCTCTATGTACTAAGTTTATAAGTGAATGCTCATCAGAGAATTTAGTGAGGAGATTTATTTCAGTTAAAATATGAAATAATATGACAGTTTTTGTTTCTTTCCAATTTTGAAGTTTAATCAAGAAAATTTATATGTCATAGCACAATTTTAAATGTTGATACTCATTTCAAATTTTTTACATCTAAATAAAGTTGTGAAATCATCAAAAACTATGATTACGCACATAGTAGAACAAGACGTTTTATCCAAAGCTTGAAATATAACAGTGATAAAAATGAATAACTCAACAAACTCATGTTTCTTGGAAGAAAAATATCATTAAATATTTTAAAGATGCTTTCTTACACGTCAATCACAGTTTTATTCAATTATAAAAATTTGTTCAAATAGTACGATGTAATTTCAACTTGAAGATTATAGGGCGTTCGTTGTTGAATTAAATAATGCTATTTTTTTCTTTTTGAGATGAAATTATGCTGATATCTAATCTTTGATTCATTACCTTTGTTAAAATAACATTTTGATATGATTTGGACAAAAATATATTTCTTGTTCCATTTATAAAATATTGGCTGGACAGTACATCGGATAACCCATGATTTTGGGCGGAATAATAACCACTCAAATTAAATAACGAGGTTTATAGATTTTTAATGGTAAATGTTTGAATTTTACTCCTTTGAAGATTTTAATAAATTAGGCTTTGTTTATAAACCGGATATCTTAACTGTCCACAATCTTTACAGTCTTACCTTATTCGAATAAAATAATCAAAACATAATTGGTTCAAAAACTTCTAAAATAGCGGAAACGATGAACCCATTCGCAGAAATAAACGCACGCGCGAACGATCATTAAATTTCCACATTAAGTTCACATAAATTATGGACTTTGAAAATGAAAATCACATCAATTTACTGAAGAATATTAACGAAAAAGATATTATTGAACAAATGCCCAAGCAGAGGGCAATTCAATTTTTTATAATGTTATTAGAGTCTCCATTTAACTTCGAACAAAACAAAAAGTAATACACACTTTAAATTTAGAAATATTTCACCTATATATTTGAAAATGATATTTGAAGCAATTTTCAAGATTCTGGTTCATTATCCTGACTTTATCGATCGAATTTTATTGTCTCACACTGCGGTATTTTCAAAAGATATGATTTTTAACTAAACCCGAAATTCTCCAAGTATTAACGATTAAAATAGGATATATACAACAAAGAATTGTTTCCTTTCCACTTAAATTCCGAAATATTTATCTGCCTTCTCTCAATTTATAGAATCTTTAATTTGAAATTGTACAAAATTTCATTCAAATAAGACTGAAAATTTGAAAAAGTACACCTTAATTTCTCTCTCTCTCTCAGGCACGGTGGAAACGCGGCAAAACTTTAAACAACAAATTTATTGATGACAGTTTTTGATCGTAAATCACATGTTCCTTATATTTCATAGCTTTTAACTAACTGTGGGTTTGCGTTTTTTCATTCATTTAACAATAAACTTTAATATTTGGAACATTTTTGAGAATAAATCTCGACCTTTTAGTTTTTTAAATTTCATATATTTTAACTATCAAACCATATAATGAGTTTTAAATGTAAAATTTATTGTTTAAAACTTTTTTTGTTAAATCTGATCTATTTTGTAAATAAAACTTAAAAATTTATTTTTTATTTTCATTCCATATCTGATATGTTACCACACTGATCAGTTGATATTTCTCGTGTATGGTTTTACGATATTTTTTCGTTGCTAAACTTTTAATATTGCGTATATCTCCCTTTGGTGTCGGTAGCTTATTTTGGTAACTATTTTCTTAATTTTAAACTTGAACATTTTGTAATTTGTCTAATTACAGCAAACAATGCTCGACTGATATTCAACTTTAAAACCAATTATTTAAAATTCCAACCAAAGTGTTTAATATAATCTTCTCATTATTTATTACGTAAGATTTATAACCAGAGACGCCGAGTTTTTATGCGTTTTCAGAGCTAATTTAAAAATTTTACAACTGAAAATTAAATTTTTATATTCACTCGTGTCACAATAATTCTTTTTTTAAATATGAAGCCCAATTCACATTACTCTTTCTGTGGAAAAAATCATAACTTTACATTCTTAAATCCATTATTTTTTCTCCAATATTATTCTTACCGTTCTTAGAGGCCAGAAATTTGGCAACATCCCTTCATATCTGTAATTTATGCAGTATGAAAGGTATTCAGGTGTTTTGGTTTCTTTGAAAACACATACACGCACTTTTTTTTCGAATTTCTTCTTACTAGCAAAAATGATCTTGGTTTTTTCATAAGTTTGATCCATTTACACCTACGAGGCTGTTACTCTTCCTGTATTATCATCTCAAAACCTGCTAACATTTAATGAGGTTAAATATTTTTTCGCATATTTACCTTCAATTCCTCAATTAAAAATTTTCTTTGTTCATGTTTTTATTCAAAACTATAACACATAAAATTGAAAATGTTTGAACATCTTGTGATCATTAGATTTTTTTCAAACTTGCGATCGGTGATAAAGTTTTATCAAAATGTTTCACCGAATATCTGTCCATTTTGAATCGAACGTGTCGAACACGAAATCCATATTACACCTTTGAAGAACTTGTAAAATATATTCAATTTTAGAAGGCGTTAATTTTGGCATATACTCTCGAATATGTCATTCAATCGATAGAGAATGAGGAAATTATTGAAATGACGCTTCCAACTCTTCTAGATTTCATAAAATTGTTCTGCAGTTTAATAAGACATCAGTCAAAATATAAATTCGTTTCAACATTTTTCACCTATTTACATTCAGAGTTTGTTGAATTTATTTCATGTATCAACGATTTCGCGCCAAAATACGCAGATCAAATTCTTCCAATACTTAGATCGACATATCAAGAAACGTTAACAGCTTTGTGTGGAAAATTCGATAAACAGAATGTTGAAACCATCAAAGGTAATCACCCCGATATTGTTAAATTTTTAAACTCCGAGCTGTCCTCGAAATTTTTTACAAATCGATTTGCTAAATTGATGGTAATCGAATGCAATAAAGAACATTTTATGAACTGGCAAGTTACAAACCATCGTATATATTCTTTCAAGTTCCCACAAACATTGGTCTCTATTTTAATTCAATGCTCTTTAAAGCTTTATCAAAGTAGTTCAATAAATGAAAAAATGTTGACCGATTTCATCAAAAGATGGCTGACGTTAATTGAAATTATTCGCATTGATACTATTTATAAAATAGTTCAGATGTTCGATGAATATCAAACATTTTCGGTTTTTCTTTTCTTTATCACTAGATTATTAACAAACAATGTTACAACAAAAAATTTCAGAAAATTTTTACTAAGATCTTCAAATCCTTAATTGACAAAGACACTTTTCTGTCAACTGAGTGCCTTTTTATATTTTCGAAAGCAGTCTTTTACTTATATAACTTCATTGTCAAACATTTTGATTTATTTTTCAACAAATTACTATCACACGAGTGTGAGGATTTACCATCTTTGATAGACGAAATCTTGCGCGAGTTCGAGTTTCGAAATAACGTCATGTTTATCGTGCAAAATTTCAAACGCATCGATCAGAGTTGTTTTCGTTTCCATTCCTTCAGTTATCTAGTTTATTGGTATTCTTAAATCATATAATAGCATCGGGAAAGTGATCTCAAAATCAGATTCTCTGCTTGTGTCCCTTATCAACTCTTTGCTTCTAACAGATGGTTTGAAATTGTCCTCATTTAAGAAAAGCTAATATTATTGTTCCTAGTTCATTTATCAACGTCAATGTTTAAATTTTACAAGCATTCGTATTCTATTCACAGTGACGAACATCTTTTCGTTACAAACTTGATATTTACAATCAATAACATTGGGAAAACTACTATTGACGCCAATCAAAGATTGATAATTGACACAATATATCGTGAATTGGTTTTGTTCTATAATTGTAACATGAATCCCGACAGAATCATCTCGTTTGAACTATCCTTACTGTTGTCATTGAACGATTTAGAAATAATCTTCAATCAGGCTGAACTATCAAACATTGAGAAATATTTTTTCTTGCGAAATATTTATTTTACCATTCATCTAAGAGAAATATATTCAGCTATACCTGACCATAGTGGTATCTTTCTTAGAATGATCCACGCCATCTATAGTATGGACAAATCTCCTATGTGTGAGCATTCTTTGGATGTCATAAGTTTCAATATGTCTTCCTGTTGCCTAAAATCTCTTGCATCCGATTATTTCATGAACTTCATCCATAATTTTCCTTTCGAGAAGGACAACACCATCGTTCTGTCTTTATTTACGAAGACCGCCTTTAAAATTGAAAAAACTAAGATTCCACTCTTTCATTTCAAATTTCGGAACGTATGTAAAAATTTTGAAAATTATCATCACGTCGTACTTTTGAAACCATTTTGTATTCGTACAATCAAAAAGGTTGCAAATAATTTTTTCGACAAAGATGTTTTTGATAATCAATTAAACAGAGGCTCATTTGAAATTTTGAAATATATTCCAAATCTTAAATGTATTCACGATATCACAATTTCGTTTTCAGTTAATTATTTAACATTGGTGATGAAAACGTTTTTCTGGAGTAAGTATGAAACTGTTAGCGATATTCCTTTTATCGCGTATTTGATATTTATAAATATCATGATCAGTATTGGACCTAAAACACATGTAACTATTTGAATTCATCCTAGTGTTCCCGCTTGTTAAAAATCTCGATTAAGTATTTTGGTATGGTTTTCTCAAACTTTATTCAACTCACTAGCTATCGAGAAGTTTTAATCGCATTTGTGAAATTACTTCTTCACGCATGCGATTGGAAACTTTTCAACCCTTTAGATTTGAAAAATATAAAAAAATTCTTAAAATTATTTATAGAAAATGACGTTATTGATGTTTTCACAGATATTCAACCAAATGTATTTAAAATGATAAAATTAGCTCATAACTCAAGAAAATCTATTCCTTTTTACCATCATTCTCTATTATAAAACAGTATACATGTTAAATTATTTAAGAAAACTGATTTCGACCTGGATTGCTCAATGTTTAATAAATTCTGTTCAATCAATATTAACAAATTTTACAACAATGATCCTGTAACTTACCATCACTGTCTTAAAATTTGGTGTATTTTGTCAGAGCGAAACAATTTCAAACTTCACGACATGATATTGGATGCCATTAAACTTTGTATCGAATCCCCAACTCGCGATTCAAAAATTACCTCGGTAACTGATTTATTGCGTTGGAATAACTCATAAAATGTCTTTTTCTGCTCTTTTTATGCATAGATAAAAATTCTTTAACATATTTAAAGTTAATATTTTTGATGATTCGATTCAAAATATGGAGCGATATCTCTCAAACATTTTATTTAGCCGATAAAATATGAGAATAACGTTGAGTTTACAAAAATGTTTCTTGATACAATTTTATGTTAACTCAGATATTTCAAACTCTAACGTTACGAACACCAACTATATTCTGATTTTTCTCATCTTCATTCAATCAAGGTTTGAATATAAACGTGCTTATCATTTTGCGAACATCTTTTCAATTAGCTGTCTAAATCTTTCATACATTTCGAGAACAATAATTTTTTAATTTATCCTTTTAAATCTCAATTCTATCTAAAACAATAAGTTAAATTTGAATTAACTTGTTTACATGTTTTTTAAACTGAATTTGATTCTCGTCAACATCTTCATCCATTGACGATATTTAGACTTCCATATAAAAGAAATCGTGCACTGAATGATTTTTTTCTAGCTATTTTTATTTCGAAAAATAAACCTAAATTTAAATTGTCAAATTATTGTATAAATATGACAATTCTGTTAAATTAAAATGATTAAATTAACAAACGGTCTACAGGTTATAATATTCAAAATTCTCATGATTTATCATTCAAAGAGTATCTTAATTTGGCAAATTTATCAGAGGACGACTCTTTAATGGCGAAAATTACATATTTCCAAAATTTTAAAATGCAAGTTTGATGATATTTATATTTTTGTTTTATTGAAATCGAATTGAAAATTTGCCTTCAGTGATCGTTTATTTGCCTTCTTTGCACAGAAACCTGCTTATTTCACAGTTTTAAAGTAAAAAATGACTCCATATACATGTTCTAATTCTATAAAATTAAATACCAAAAATATTGCTTGTACAAATGCTGCTGTTTTCAAATGAACCAGATGAAGTTCTGGACATTTGTTTTTTGTTTCAAACTCATTCATTATTTTTGAACATTTTTTGAATATTCTTCACAATTATTTTATGCATAAAATAATTACATCAATAAAATTTTCTTTAATTTTACATGTTGTTGCACTAGTTTAAAGAAATTTTGAAGGTTAAAGTTTCATCAATTTTTTTAAGAAAACCATTAAAATTTATTTTTTCCAATAGTCGATAAAATTTTGAAGGAAAATAACATCTCCTCGATGTTAATTATTTTAATAGCTCATTTATCAAAATTGAGTCTATCTGTTTGGTTATAAAATTCTAAAATTTTTCCCACCTGTAGTGTATCGTTCCTAATTTCTCGTGTTATATATTTTAACGTTACATTCCTGCTTCCCAAGCTTCAGTTTGGTTGAAATTAAATTCGATATGAAGATACTTTGGATAAACTCATCTCTTAAAATAAACTTTGTTCGTTATTCAGAATAATTTTACAAATACATTACCTCTGTCTCATAATCTCTCAATTCACGCTCGATTTCTAACTTTACAATGGATAAAAAATATTTTTCATCCTATTTTTCAATTTTTTTATTCTATATATATTACATCGCAAATTATTATTCTTTTTAACCACCTGATTCATTTATATTGATTAAAGTTCATATATTTTGAAACCAATTTCAAGGAAATCTTTATTTTTAAGCGATTTAGGATTTATTAACTTTAGATATGTATTGCGTGCTTTTTCAAATTTCCATTCGTTCTCAACCAGTGTATTAAAGATACCTCATTGACTTTGTTGAAAAATATGGTCGAGCACTGTTCCAGTGGTATCTGTGAATTTTAATGAAATAAGACCTCAAATTCATAAATTTTGCGAAATTTTACAAAAATAGTTCACCCAACAATATTATTATTTTTCAAAAGGCATTACTCGAAAATATCGTACTCATTTATTTATGAACAGAAACAACAGGTAATGAATGGTCAATCTGAATATTTGTCCGATTTACTTCACCCAATTTCGGAATCGATCAAATTAGGATGGGTTCACGATAAATTAGTCAAAAGTACCTCAAATTTTGTGAGGAAACTTTACCTAAAATTAAACCGAAATTTTTCAATAACGGTGGTTGAAAAAATTCTTCACTATGAAACTGTAAAACTTTCATTCAGAAAAGAAATATCGACATTTAAATTCAGATTTTATCATTGAATTCCTCAACTTTCATACAACATCAATCGAAAACCAGCAGTACCATCTCGTCGTCTTGTTATTTAGATCTCTTTTGACTTTATTTCAGATTTTAAAAAGATTCTTCAATTTGTATCACTCATCATTTTTCAAGAATTTGCATATTATTCTCATAATTTGGACGAGTAAAATATCTTCAATCGACAGGAATATTTATTGCAATACATCCAACTAGTCTTATCTTGGTGGATGATTTTCTTGTTTTTAACAAAACCATAACTCACGCTCAGGATTTTCCAAAAGTAATGAATTTTTATGATTTAGTATTCCTGGCTGTTCGTCTTGACATACTTTAACACCTGGTACGAGTTCAACAAAGAAAAGATGGTAATGTTTATCATTCATTCAGAATTCATTTCAAGACGGCGTCATTCTTTTTCTTAAAGCCACTCAAAAGTCCCATTTGGTCAAAATTATGGCATTATTGAGCGACAAACATTTGGAAAAATTTACTGAAGTAGCCCAAGAATTTTTAAAGATCAAAAAATAAACTAACCTTTAATTTTTATAACATGCGTAGATGTTCAAATTTTCTTCCTCTAATATACCGAATAATTAAAACCAACTTCATTCAATTCCAATTTTCACGAAAACATTTGAATGACTTTTAATTCAGAAATGGTAAAATTTATGTTCAGTGATGGATAAGAAGTTTAAGTTAGTTTTCGTCAACTTGGTTCTGGTATAATTTTTACGATGTCAACCTACTTGTCTAACATAAAGTATTGGTGGTTAAAACCTTCCAATCCTTGATCAGAGAACGAACAACATTTTTCATATTTGTCAGTTCACCGTGGGCCCTATGATCACAAGAGAAACGGCGACCGTAAAGGGAGGTTCTTAAACAATTGTTAAGGAGTTCTGAGGGCTCTCCTCAAGTCGTCTCGAAGAGAACAAAAAGGCGCTTTTACTTAAATAGGAAAAAATTTCTTAGAAGCACGGTTGTTCGAATGTGCCAAAGGATAGTTTGAGGCCTTTAGTGGGCGGATCTCTGAACGGCAAAATATACAATGTAGGGTTACACCAAGGGACATAAAATAAACGAAAGCTTACATCGATTGATAGCTGTATAGGTTGAAGGTGTTTTAAAACGACAATCATCTTTGGAAAGTTATTTCTTTCATTTGAGTCATGAGGAATAAAACATTAATCAGCATGACCTGCAATGATCGATTCATATAAACTTCAGGGTATATTATTATCATTGATTAAACTACCTTTAAGTTGAGTTGAAAAAAAGTGTATAATGAATGCAAAAATACATATTCTAGTCGTTAGAAAGGTAAGGCTTTGAAAGAGCTGAAATTCGCTTGTCTATAGTTTGGCAGATGTTTTGGTAAACTATGAATTGGAAATTGAGTTGAATTTATTTGAGAATGAGAATATAAAAATTATAATGTTTTATTCCTACTTTTGTTTGCTATAATTTTAAAATATGTATTTTATCAGCTTTAGTGTTTGCTGGTTTTTTGAAAATCTGGATGAGTCAAATTATTGTGTACTTTTTGTTGAAGAATATTACATACATATGTCTCCAGTGGAGCGATACCCAAAGTCGTTCTGCCTCTGATAGGTATTCTTATTTTGATTACTCGAGTTTGAGATCAATAGTCTCGACTCTCCTCCTCTTTGATGGCTATTTTAAAATTTTATAACATGAGGTGAACATGTATATAAACTCAATATGTATTATTTTAGAGGGTATCGTGAGAAGCAACGATGAAAGAATCATGTAAAATCTTTGAGATCCAATTTTCAGTTATAGGATAAAACTCAATTTTTCAATTTTATCAAATTTATGTTCCAAAAGGTTTCAACGACCAGGTATGATGAAGTAAAGAACAAGAAAACCGTTGATAGATCTTTTAAAATTCATTTAGTTAAAAATGTGTCAATGTATCTACAGATTTTAATTTTGCACGTGACATGAATACAATCTTAATGAGGTCGAATCAACAACACTCTAATATTGAGAGTCGGTTCAAAATGTACAGCCACGATAAAAATATTCTCTCTAATACATACGCATTTAGAAAATAAAGCGAAAATAAGTTTGGTTGAAAAAGAAGAACTCTTCACAAAAAGCGTTTTTTAAGGTTTTTGAATGAATTTTAATTCATACGAGTGAAACGACGAGATCTGGCGGGCGTTTTTGTTCGTATTAACATTTGTTGATTGAATAATGGAAGAACCTGAAAAGTATGGGACAAAATACTTTGGATCTCACGCAAGACAGCATTATTTCTTTATTAAGAATGATATTTGCTTCGTTGACCAGGCAACGTGGGGCATCATTCCCTCGTTTGTTACAAATAAAATGGTCGACCTAATGGTAAACATTTTGTTAATACTCAAGAAAGAAATTGAAAGAAATCCACACTCAACAATGGATAAGAGCTATAGAACAGTAACACAAGTCATGCAGCACGTATCCTCAGAGCTTGGGTTTGATCAAAACGATGCTGTTTTCACCAATTCGTGTGCAGAATCGCTACAGATAGCTTTGAATGCAGTTGAAGTTAACTCTCAGGATAAAATTTTAATCATGTCCGACTGTTGCAACTTAATCAAAAATATCGTTCGAGCGAACTGCGATAAAATTGGCTGCAGTTTCGACAGTCTGCATATCCAAACGCCGATGACAAAAGTCAGCAATTTATTAAATATATTGGAAGAAACATTAATTAAGAATCAATATAGACTTGTTATTTTTGAGCACGTTTCCTCGAGGAATGGAATACTGTACCCAGTATTGTTTTCACTTTGATTAGATTGACATGCTCGTTAAAATTTGCAAGAGAAGTAATTTAACAACTGTGGTGTATGGCAGTTTATCAGTTGGTCAGGTTCCGATTGATATCACCAACATTGATGCTGATTTTTCATAAGTAAATATTTTTGAGTAATTTAAGCAAGTTTTTATAAATGGTGCTTTTGTTCAAGAAACGTCTCAATTTTGTGGTCATCTAAAAATTTCAAGAGTAAAATATGGCCTCTTATGGAAACTTCTAAGGATGGTTTACACCAAGAGAATCTGTCACTTCGATTTTTAAATTTCATTAAATTTGATATTATAAATTTGCTTTCTGTCTCTTACGGATTAGAATTTATCACTCATCTCGGTGGTCTGGTACGATAAATTTATTGATTTGTTAGGTCGTAGTCACAGAGTACAACTCAAAGCTGTTGAGGTGGGCCGTGAACTACATAGAAACAACATGGAATACAAAATCGCTCAGGCTCACAAGAACGTTAAGATGCCCCTTCATGGCGTTTATCCACTTACCTCTGTGCGTGGAAAGATATTTCCTATCTGAGTACGGTCATACGGACGCGCCTACTCAGTTTGTAAAACATGTTCTAGAGGAATTCGAAATCGCTACTTGCGCAAAAGTTGTCGATAATTCCCTTTATTGTCGAATTACAGTTCACGTTTACAACACGAAAAAGGATTACGAAATTTTAGCAAATAAAATCATGGATCTGAACGGAAAACTTCAATTAACTACCTACACTCCAAAAAATACAGTAACCACAAAAACAAACGATTAAAGTTTATATAGATATGTTTTGAGAGTTTGAAGCAGTAAAAAATGTTTCATTTGAATGTTTTAGCCAAAATAACCCAATGTTGAAATTTTTAAAATCCAACTGAATGTCCAACTGTGATTGAAATAGTATTTGAGGATCTTCGAATTTCCAAATTCGAATGAAGTGATCACAATCCACTAGAGTATAAAATCAAACAAATAAGTCACCATAAATACATACATGTAAAGATAAGTTCATTTTCATGATCAATCGAAATTTTGCTTTGTAGATAACCAAGAGTGTCGTGTCCAGTATATGAAGCTATCCATTTAGGATTTTCACCATTAAACTGATAATGATCGATCTGAATTCAAATAGGATATTAAGTGTATTCACAAGTTTAAAAAGAACCGTTAAACCAATTCCTCCTTTAATTAGCGATTGCTTTACAATTATGGTTATGTCAAGACGACACTATAAGTATATGAAAACAAAAACGAGATCATCTTAAAATTTTAAAAATAAGCCAGAACAAATTCCATTGAAACTAAGTGCAAAGAGAATATGATTTTGATACCTTGAAAAGTTATTTTATCAACAAAAAATCGAGGGGAAAAATAAAAAACACGTTTTTGGAAATTTTAATTTTTACTGTCAGTTGTATCTATGTTTTAATCGCTTAAACCAGCTCAAAAAATTAATTTTCTCATATTTAAGGAGACTAATGACGTATTTTTGATTTTTATTTTGACTATAAAATTAAAAACTCATTGGTTTTACGCCAGCTAAATAACAATATTAAAGTTTTTGGGAACAAATCAAGACTAAACGTAAAAAAATTATAGGCTTAAATTTATTATAAAGAATACAGTTGAAAAGTTTTTAAAAATATATCATATGTAAAAATAACACTTATAAAATCATTTAATATTTGACGAATTAGGTAAAATATAACATTAGGATATTTGTCTGTCAGGTTTTTTCGCCAAACCTAACTTTTAGATTATTTTATATTAAATTAATAACTTTAAAAATGTTCAACTTTTAACAAAGAACCAATATTTGAAATTCTCACAAACTTTTTAGATAAACAATAGGGGTAAAATTTTTCTTTTGTAGGTTAGAGAAAAGGAATATTTTTTTACTTCGATATAAAATTATTTAATCATGATGATTACAGTTTAGCTATAATGAGCTCATGAGTTTTGTGGGAATATGGTTGATGTAACACCAATTTAATTTAAGAATAACATGTAAGGTAAACGAAATAAAATGGTTACAATTTTTAAAATGCATTTAAGATATTTTAAGAATTTTTAAGGAGTTATCCATTCATTGTGAAATGTTAAAATTATAACACATTACTCTTTGGAAAATTTACGACAAACTACGAAAATATTCTTATTATGAACGTAATAACTTCGCTGACAGCCAGAATTATGCTGACTGTTCAAGAAATTACCATTACTATGTTCACAATTTATTTTTTTCCTTTGATAGTTTTTCGTAAAACCAAGCATGGAAATATGAGAAAAAGGTTATTAAAAATAATTTCATGTTTTACAAAATTAACTGGGATTGATTCGCACGTCTATTAATTTTTAAAATCGAAATAATCGATCGTTTAGCATTTGAAATATCGTTCAGGCGCAACACAACGGGGTTTTTAGCTATTTCTGAATTAACTTATTTTGATTTATATACCAAACGCAAAATATGACATAAAAACATTCTGATAATAAAATGATAAATTTTTAAATATCTGTGTCATAATTTTGTATTTTAAACCATAGGTTGAAAAATATCGTAGTTTAGTCTCAAGCGTTGGGAATAACTTTCAAACGATATATCTTTTTTTAAATCATGAGAATAATTATGACCGATATTTAAAAAAATAATGTTAACAAAGGATTTTAGGTTGATTTCAATAGAATGAACTTATAAACTCTTGTTACATTTCGGGAAATTTGAGAAAAGGTTTGAATGGGCACGTTTTTATGGAAAAATATTGATAATCAAACAGACATAGTCGATTTAATGATAAATTATTAAAAGCTGAACAAACAATTTTTCAATAAAAACCTTTCGGACTTCAACGTTTCGAAAAAGTTTTAAAATATGAATGTTTTTGTTTTATTTAGTTTTCAGATTTTCGATATACGTGAATAATTTTAAAATTAATCATGAAATTTTTGGGGACTTATAGAGTCATGGTGAAAGAGGTAGATTTATAAAACTGAACAGTTGATGCAATTTTCATGAAAATCAATTCAAGGTACGAGAAGAAAATGAAAACCCATGACTTTTTTAATTCTTCATTGTATTATCTGATTTTCATATTTCAATAAATTTGGCGCTTAAAAATACTTTAAACTTGATTTTTAAAATCTCAGTGGAATAAACACATAGAGAGCTAACATAAACTTGCTTTTTATTGATATGATAGAAAGTTACAGTTTGGTTGTGGTCAAATTATTCAAACTCTGATTGAAAATAAAACTTTAGAGGCGTTGTGAAAAAATGTTGTTTTCATTTTTAATATTAAATTGATACGTTTTTTCGTTAAAAATAGGAGAGAATTTAAGAAAGATATAATCGATATTAGAAATATTCAAATATTAAGCTGAAAATTCAATCAAATATGCTCTTGGTGGACTTTACATAAATTCAGAGTCACTAACTATTTTTGCGAATGAAAGAATTTATCGAGTTGTAATAATAGCCAATATTAATGATCAACGTGATATAATTTTGAGTAAGCGACAGTTTATGGCAAAAATATACAAACGATAATCGGCGAGGCGTTAATTTAGAAACTTACACCAACAAGTTTGTCAATTATTAATATTCAAGGTACCTACATGGATGTCCAAAATTACTGCTTTAACAGTGTAGATAAAATATAGTGAAATCAAGATGTTCCGAATCTTAAATGTCATGAGTTTTTAGTAAGAATACTGATTTTTAAACACAACGTGATTGTAATTAATTTGTAAGTTAAATGTTAATAAAATTCGAATGAAAATACAAAATTTACCTGTAATTTAAATAAAATTTCTTTATGCGATTGATAAATAAGATTTCATTTTCTACACTGAGTATAAAATGAGGAAAGTGATCATATAAGGAATAAAATTAAATCAATAATTATGCGAATTCCTCAGAAACTACTACTTTTTCATGGAAATGGTTGATCTCATGAAAACGAATTTCGCGATAATTACTGTGAACGTGATTCAATCTAATTATCTGAAATAGAATAATAAAAACCACGAAGTTAAAATTTTCATTACTTTCACATAAATTATTACAGAAGGTTTTGGATGAAAATAAAATTGCTGAATATTAATTTGAAATGATGTGATATATTTTAAAGATTTTAAGTTAAATGTGATTCTAAAATATTAAATGAAACGAGTTAAGGTGTTTAGTGAAGGGGAGTAACTTTTTTACAGATCATTTAGAAATATTTTTCATTTTTTTATCATTAAATAATTATGACATAAAAAATTTTAGATTCAATAACGATTTAATTAATAACCTTTTTATCGCTTATGTAAAAAGCGTTAAATTGAGCATTCGTTTAAATTAAATTATATTAAAATGGTGAAATATATTAAAAGTTCTTATTTGTTACTTAATGATCGTTCAACGACGATAGGAGTAAAACTGTAAAGTGGTTAAAGAAATCAAGATTTGTAAAGGATTTTATAATTTATAATCAAATAGTTAAGTTCAGGCTCTTTAAGGATAGCAATTTAAAATATTTTGTTTTTGTAAAATCATATTTCAAGACACAAGTCGATGAAAATTTTATCATTACCTGTCCATCGAGAGACGTAATTATGACTTCAGCTTCATTTCTTATCAAAATAAGGTTATCGATTGGATTTTTGAGTTTAATAATCTCTGTGCATGTTTCAGACTGATCAATTCTATATACAGTTCCATAAAAGGTTCCAATATAAAAATAATTTCCCTTTAGTTTAGTAAAAACACAAACAGAAAAAGATGCAGTTATCGATGTTATAATAGAGTCAATCTTTTTTGATTTTGCATCGAAAACCACTTCATACTTCCAGCCATGTTCTTCTTTATGGTAAATGTGATAAATAAACTTCCGGGTTGCTATTTATTATAAATTCGAATTCAATATTTTTGAAATAAAGATTCAAAAAGATCTAATTTATGTTTTATAAAAATTGTCAATCTGTCAATCAACCTACACTATGACCCAAATAATGCTAATATGGTAAATGACAACTATATCCACAATTAGGATGATCAGATCGAATGAAAAACATAATAAATTTATGTTCAGTAAGGATGCTTATCCGAAGATTAGCGACAAAATCAAGGATGATTTAAAGGGATAAGAAAATTTCCTCTTTCTACGTAAAAGATCAGAATTATAACCCAAAGATAATTGGTAAACAGGAGAAAAATTTTGAATGGCTTCTCGTAAAATAGTTAAAATACAAACCCAGAAAGGGATGATTAACGCGACTGAAATTAAGGTGCAAAAACTGAATATGGTACAAAATATCACAGTTAAACTTGATAAATATCATCTGAATGAATAACAAATAACCATTAATGGCTATTAATTCAATTTAAATGTTATATTGACGTTAATGAGAGAGATGTATTTCAGGGAAAACAAATACATATAACTCAGATTATTTATTATGAAAATATAAATTAATATCAAAATATCCAAACGCCGGAGAATTCCCCGTCATAAATAAGAAAATAAGAAGATAATCTTTCTCGTTCGAGTTATAAAACTTAATTAATTTTTATGTGGACACTATCTTCACAACAAATGACGAAATAATCTCACAAGAATACGTTTATTTTATAAGAATGAGAAACAATTCAAAAAGACTGATGAAGAATGAAAATATTTTTTTGAATAACGTATTAAAATTTATGAAACTGTTCAAATGTTAGTTTCAATGGGATAATGATTTTGTATGTCTTGTGTGATGATAAAAAATTAGACTGAATCGATATTTTGGTGTTAAAAAGGGTAAAAACATTAGAAGTTAATTTTTTGAAACCAAATAAAACTAATTAAATTGATTTTTCTGATTTCACATTTAAAAAGAATACTATTTGC
Organism: Neodontobutis hainanensis; assembly: GCA_024349245.1. Lineage (NCBI taxonomy): Eukaryota > Metazoa > Chordata > Actinopteri > Gobiiformes > Odontobutidae > Neodontobutis > Neodontobutis hainanensis. Next base: position 4,897 of record JALDNG010002150.1, on the reverse strand, counting down.
ACGCGTGAAATGTGTAAAACAGATAATTGTGAAAACTTATGTAATTTAGTATATACACGAGAAGATGGTTTTTATGTTAGGTCAAAAATATGAAACCAGGATTTTAAGACTATTTAAGTCTATATTTGTTGTTTATCAAAGTAATTTTAACAATTTATGGTTTTAAAATATATTTAAGACAAATCAAACTGGCTTGGCAATGGTGTGAAAAAATAACTTGTAAATATTTTTTCATTCAATTTTTATTTTTAAACCGATGAGTTGTTTTGTTTTTAATTAAATTTAAGTATTTTGAGCGGGAATTTTTGATGAAAACGATTTGCATTTTAATTCTCCTCATTTTTGGAAAATATAAAATGACCTGAATAAACTATATGTGTTTTATGTTCACGTAATTTTGAATTTATTGGTCAAAACTATCGTTTTTAGTTTTCTAACATGCATAGATTGGCGAAATTCACGTAAATGAAAGACAACTGTTAAAAAATATAATTGCACCACCAATAGTTAAATATATGAATCCTTAGTCACATTAAAATGGTTCAAAATTTCATTGAACATAAAAACCTTACACTTGATTTAAGAGTAATTTAAAGTGGTAAAAAGACTTAAACTGTGAAGAAAATGAATAATTTAATTATTAAGCGAGATATTTCAAAAAAGTGAAAACTGAAATAAATTTAATGGAGATGAATGGAAAAACTGGAGGTATGTTAGTTGGAATTTGTTAAACGAAAAAATATATGTAAATAATACCAAGATATAAGTTCAGCGAGTTTTCATCAGAAATATTTGAAACTTGTACAACACGACAATGAGTAAAAACTAGGTTATTTAAAGCGTGTAATTACTTAGACTTTCCAAACTTGTTGTTATGAAAATACCAGTATCGTTAAGCGTCGAATTCAACATGTAGCTAAATGTCATATATAATATACACGAAGCTATTATACTTTGGGAAATAAAATCCATCACAATCCTCATAACCCTTGTTATGAGAAAAGCTGTACTATAAATGATAAACACATCTGGGAGGCGATTTCTAACTGATTATTTTGACACTTTATCATGAACAAGCAGATTTTAGAGTCGAGTTCTTACTGGATCTTTCGATTTTCATCAATTACGCGTGCAAGCATGTGATCCCCCTCCGTTGTGAGCTGAGATAAAACTTAAGGCATACTTTTACACCTAGATGGGATGGAAAATTTAAATCCAATGAAAAAATAGGAGCCTTAAACGCGTTTGTATAATACTGGTGCAAATATAAACAACGCTATAAAAAGTAAATTACTTTTTATTTCTCGTTTATTCAGCAGCGTTGATGGAATTTTGAAATGATAGTAAAAGAAAGAGTGAGAATATTCCTTTGATTTATGAGGCTTATCATTATAAAAACTGATTTATTCATTTGTGTAAAATGTCTCTGAGATCAACGTAAAATCTCATCAATTTAATTATTTGTTAAATTTTGAAAGTGGGAAAAGTAAGGAGAGATGTTAAAAAATTAACACGTCACAAATGAGTTTTAATTGAAGTGTAAAATTCCATAAGTTCAGTCGTCTTGTTTGAAAATCAATTATCACAAAAAGTAATAATTTGTAAGTTATAAATACACACTAGTAAATGGTTGTTGTGGCTGGTTCGAAAAATTTGTTTTCAACTCTCAGTCAGGTTTATATAGCAGAAATTAAAAAAGTAATTTTTTGAAAATAGATTAAATTTCCGGAATGAAACGGAAAATCAACACAAGAAAAAGACTTTTGGATGTAACTCAAACATAGTTTGAAATTATTTATGACCCACTTCTAAACTAAAATTCCAGCTGCTTTACGTTTTTATTTTAAATCCATATTCTGAAGCTACTCAAGAAGATAGTTGGTCAAAAATATTAAAATACAAATTCAAAACAAAAGATAACCCTTGTATAAAGATCTGATTCAGAATATATTGACAGGTTCTGAGGTGAAAGTCATTTGTTAAATGAGTCAAGGAAATTTTTCAAAAAACACGATTTAAAGAATTAAAGTGAAAGTGAAGAAACAATTTTAAATAGGTGTGTACATACTTTATTTAATCACATTGGTTGAAAAAAATATATTTTGCATGCAAGTTAATGTTTAAGTTCAAGTCGAAAACCTAAATCGTGGGTTCTGAAATTTTTAACATTTACGTCAACTCAAAAATAGTTTCAAGATTCGAAACAGCAATTCGTTAAAGTTAGGATCGAAACTCAAGAAATGAATCAAAACAATCTTCAAAACAGGTGTTTAGCTATCATATATTATGTTTTTCTATCAGTGTCAAAATTAACACCTTTCATGTGTTACAAACGAGTCGAAGAATGTTTAAAACCTAAAAATCATTTAATTTTGGTGAATAACTCAGAATTTTTTCCAATAATTGAGCAACTGTGGTTTTAAAACCATATTTGAAGTTAGTAATAAACAAATCCCACTTAAACATTTTATTTTGTATGTAGAGGTAAGATGGCTTACGAATGATTAAAATATAATAAATTAGGAAATTGTGGCATAAAATAGGCAAATATAGTTTTTTTGAACGAACCTATACATGGTGCATCTTACACATCTCATAGATTAAATCGCGGTTGCGTAAGAAAGGAATAACCTTTGAATTTAAAAATACACTGATTATTAGTGATCTTTATTATTGAACATACAAAGCATAAAATAAATAATAAAATTAATATGTTTAATTCTGATATGAAAAAAGTTTCAAAACAAGATATTAATATATGAAGTAAGAACGAAATATTTTTGTTTTGAATAACCTTAACTTGAGGTAGAAAAAAAGGTATTTCTTGTCTCGTAAATTATCGTGATTTTTGTAACTATTAACATCATAGATTATTTATGTGAAATTTTTCCTTCTTTGAATTTCATTCAAATAATCCAACTTAATGCATCAAAACATTAAACTTTAGATATTAAGATCAAGACATTTGAATCCAATTAAAAACCGTTTCTGCGTGAGAGTTTAAACTTACTTACCATCTTAAGGGAGATATAACCGAAAAGCTATACACCCTAAATTTTTGCCGAAACATTCTTTTGGAAACGTGAAATTCTATTAATTTGTTTTAAATTGAAGGAAAGTGTTTTATGAAGAAAAAAATCTGAATGTTACAATTATATTCAATCATTTTAAATAAACATCAAACTATACCAGTGTAATTCATTTCATCTCAAAAGGGGAGCAAGCTTAAGAAGATAGTTCTTTTTTAAACATTATTTTAATAAATTTAATATTTATGAAAAAACTAGATTTGAAACAAATCCAGGTTATCTATCAGGCCTTTAAAATTTTATCACTCAAAAAAATGAATATAGGAAATACTGTAACTTATACAATAAGAACAATTAAATTCGCATCGTCGCACATACACATCTTCACCATAAACATGAAAAGGTTAAAGAGAAAGAAGGTATATGATAAAAACACACAATTTGTTGGATGAAAGATCTTAAATAAGTTGAAAAGTAGAAAACATAATACTTTTTGGTGAATTAATAACAAAGAATGTTGTTTATTTCCATCGATACTGCAAAATAGCATTTATTCTGAGTCAACAAAAAAAGGCATAACAAATAAAAAACTATAAACATACAAAAAACTGAAAAATTCCTCTTTCATAGTATTGACAATAGATACGATGAGAATAATCTAAAGTGATGGCGAGAATAACCAAACGTGATCTGTCGACAAAAATAAATTAATTTATTGGATAATAGGGTAGAGCCTACTAAATAATCACGCGAAACGCAGCGGCTCTGTTACAAACATTGACCTTTTACATATAGAAATAATTAAAGCGAGTAATTTATTTCCATTATAAAAAAGAATTGCAAGAAAAAGCAAGTAGTTGAGGTTTATCTTGAAAATTACAACATAATGTGACGAAATTAAACATGTAAAAATGAGATAAGCTAAGAACTGTGACAAAAAGATTTTTAATTCAAAAATCTAGAAAATACAATTCAAATATCCATATCGTAACGACTTAAAACGAGCATGAGTTCTTTTTGTAAGTGAATAATAGCTTCATGATTTATTTATTCGATATCTATGAATCTCAAAATATCATTTGATATAACATTAAGAATTAATAGCTTGTAACGATGATGTAAATGAAAAAAATTACCGCACGCGCGGCCGGCTATAATTTAATATGGATTCACAAAAAATATTCTTAAATTGTGTGCGCAAATTAATCTGTAAAGAATATTCAAGAATTTCATAATAGAAAAGATTTGGCATCAAAAAAATGTTTGATTTAAATTTCCGAAAATAGACGTCAACGTATCGTCTCATTGGAGTGCTGAAAAATATTTAAAAAATGAGGCGTTAAATTTTTAGAAATAATTTTTGAAAACATCATTGAATGTCGAGGTTATTTTGAATGAATTTTTTAAAGTTAATAAAATAACGCAAATTCAGTTATCATTAAAACTGACTTTAAGGTTATTTAGAGAATAATAAAGTAGACCGTCGTAGGCGCTTTATCAAAAGATTATATTTTACAGTTTCATTTTTCTTTTTAATGACTTTATTTTCTTGTTTGTTTGTTTTGAAATATTTCCCACTCTCTTCGTCAAAAAAATAACCAGGAATTTCTGAAATTAAAACTCTCAAATACCGCCAACGTATTTTGGATGCGACATGATTCTAACCTTATGAATAAAAAAATAAGTCAGTACAACCGATCAAAAACGCAATCCCTCGACGAAAGACAATTATTTCAAAGTTTTAAAATAGTTATTATTTTATGGTTTAAAGTTCTTAAAATATAAAATCATTATGCGGCATCTCCACACCAACTGTGAATATTATTTTTAGTCCTGTTTCTTCGATGACTTTTCATGCTTTTACAGAT